>OU898283.1:136632296-136845270 GCA_918026665.1 Diabrotica balteata
ATGAGTTCGATTTAAAAAATATAACTTTTTCTTTTTAGGAGAAAGATCTTTTACTCTATTTTCATTAATTTCTTTTAAAATACGCAATCGCTTACGTGTAGGTGGTGGTGTATCATACTTACTATCATACTGACTGGAAATTGACTGTTTATTATTGACTGGGTTATTAATGGAGGATAATTTTGGAGGAACTATTTGAACATTACTATGAATGTGTACATTTGAAACAGAAATTTCTTCAGAAGAATGTGCAGGTATAAGCAAAAGTTGATTATGAACATTGGATATGTGAATTATTTTGAAAGGCACTGCATTATTCAACAGTTTTGTTTTTAAACTGCTTGTAAATTGTGTTTCCTCAAAATGATCTTCACATAAATAACGCCTAGTTTCAGTAAATTCAATACCAATAATTTCAAACCAGTTATGACGTCTTTTTAAATCTGTTTCTGGAAATCTAAAAAACTTTTTATTTTTATAATTTGGGTCTGTGATAGGATGAAAATATTTGTTATTACAAAAGGACGCTAAACACCCATGAACATATTTACCGGGTTTGGACATATTTGAGATTGCAAAATGATAAACTAATAATATTACCTACATACAATACGTCCAATACGGACGATTACAAATACCATAAATTATAACTAAACACAGAAGAACCTTTAGTAAAGAAAGAATTTTGTATATACAAATAAACATACAATATGATTATGTATAACCTAAAACTCTATGCTAAAAAGTCAATGTCAACAATGTAAATTTTCATAGTACAATCAAAATACTTTATTGTACCATGGTAAATTTTAGTTTCATAAACAGCAGCGCCCCGATGTGCTACTTACCTGCGCAGAAACAAATGTGAACAATTTTCCCTATCTTTTGATCACTCTCTTATTGTTATTTCTCTATGGGGGTATGTTTGCGACGCAGTTAAAATTAGTGGCATTCAAATAAATTATCGTTAAACAATCCTTTGGGTAGATGGCAGCACCTATATCATATTCTAATATTTTAATTTTCACGAAATTTAATTCTCTGAATAGCGACATTGTTGCCAGCGATGACAAGTACTGGAACATTGTTCGCTCTCAATCGGCAGTAATCTTGAAGTTGACAGTAGTTATTAGCTGAAATATTGGATCATTCGATATAATTTTTTGTATCGTGTTGTTGTTTATTTACCTTTGAGGTTGCTGTTTTGATTATGAGTGTTGGTTTTCAATTTTATAAACATTTTAAATAGTGTATCTCATCTTGTTTCCTAATATTGACTGACTGAATATTTTTTAAAAATTCTAATTATTGAAAATAGAAAAGGCAGAAAATATTGATTTTTCACGTTGAGAAGCCCTATGAATAGCTCTTCTGACGAGACCTATTAGGTCGAAATACGTATCAAGAGATACATAGGATTTGTTTGCGTGAAATCAAATATTTGCTGCCTTTTCTCATTTTATTCGTATTTACACTGTGTGAGTACAAGAACCACAATTCGCTAAGGATTTCTGCTTAGTTGTCAAAGACATGTCGTGGAATGCAAATTTTAGATTCCCCATGTCTCTTTTAACATCTTTTATCAACGTCTGTTTGCCTTGAAATTTTTAGAAGGCTCAGATTATAAAGCAGAAATCTGAATTGTGTTTCGAAACTATTTTACGATTGTTGTAATTAGATGTCGCTATTGCGACCGTATTGAAGCCATGTTATTGTTGCTTCTTAAAAGGCAAAAAATATTGATTTTTCACGTTGAGAAGCCCTATGAATAGCTCTTCTGACGAGACCTATTAGGTCGAAATACGCATCAAGAGATACATAGGATTTGTTTGCGTGAAATCAAATATTTGCTGCCTTTTCTCATTTTATTCGTATTTACACTGTGTGAGTACAAGAACCACAATTCGCTAAGGATTTCTGCTTAGTTGTCAAAGACATGTCGTGGAATGCAAATTTTAGATTCCCCATGTCTCTTTTAACATCTTTTATCAACGTCTGTTTGCCTTGAAATTTTTAGAAGGCTCAGATTATAAAGCAGAAATCTGAACTGTGTTTCGAAACTATTTTACGATTGTTGTAATTAGATGTCGCTATTGCGTCCGTATTGAAGCCATGTTATTGTTGCTTCTTAAAAGGCAGAACATATTGATTTTTCACGTTGAGAAGCCCTATGAATAGCTCTTCTGACGAGACCTATTAGGTCGAAATACGCATCAAGAGATACATAGGATTTGTTTGCGTGAAATCAAATATTTGCTGCCTTTTCTCATTGTATTCGTATTTACTCTGTGTGAGTACAAGAAGCACAATTCGCTAAGGATTTCTGCTTAGTTGTAAAAGACATGTCGTGGAATGCAAATTTTAGATTCCCCATGTCTCTTTTAACATATTTTATCACCGTCTGTTTGCCTTGCAATTTTTAGAAGGCTCAGATTATAAAGCAGAAATCTGAATTGTGTTTCGAAACTATTTTACGATTGTTGTAATTAGATGTCGCTATTGCGACCGTATTGAAGCCATGTTATTGTTGCTTCTTAAAAGGCAGAAAATATTGATTTTTCACGTTGAGAAGCCCTATGAATAGCTCTTCTGACGAGACCTATTAGGTCGAAATACGTATCAAGAGATACATAGGATTTGTTTGCGTGAAATCAAATATTTGCTGCCTTTTCTCATTTTACTAAAAAGTGTATTTATCCTACATCACACAGTAAAATATATTAACATTACAAATTAAATATACTGATATGCTCAATATTAACTAGGTGTTAAAAAAACCTTTCTTTTAAAAGCTCTATACTTAGTGTGTTTCTTGTTGAATGTCAGATGGTAGACTATTATAAAATTTAACACACACACACATACAAAGGACTTCTCTCTGTTATAGATAATCTGTGAAGTGGCAAATTCAAATTAAGGCTTCTTGTATTATATTTATGATTGGAAAGCAGGTGATAAAACAAAGTAAAATTTAAAAAAGGAACATAACAGGTACATTTAAATATATAGATGGCTGAGAAAGTGAGTATATTGAGTGATTTGAATCGGCCTCTACATGATTCTTTCGCCTGTAGTCCTAAGATCACCCGGACTGCCTTTTTTGGACTATAAAGACAGTTGAGCTATCTACTGCAGCACCCCAGACGATTACTCTATATCGCATAACGGAATAAAAGTTTGCATAATATACTGATAGTAAAATCCCCTGCACTCTTAATGAGTGGCAGGCTCTATTTAGCTTTTTGTTGTATTTTTTATTGCCCCCCCCCCAAATGAAGACCCAGACATTTAACTGATCTAGCATGTTCCGTATTTTGTGATAGAAAATTGATTGTATCTGGAAACCTTTCTCGTGACTGGCTGGTTCTAAAGTAAACAAAAAAAAAAACTAGTCGAAAGAAAATGCAAAAAAGTATTTTTGAAGTGTGTATATTTTTTAGGCAATTCCTAGCTGAGCGCTTTCGACTTTACAAAGCCATCATCAGAGCTATGCTACAATAAAATGTTCTTATAAGTACTAATTGGTAAAGATTATAATTTTTAACTTACGTCAATTTTTTAAATACCACTACAAAGGAGAGATCTCATTTCCTTATATTTCAAAATAATGATTTTTTTAGTTGTTGAAATTTGTTTAAAACATATAAAACATATAAAAAGCCGACACTGGACTTCACAAACACGTTAAAAAATTGAAAAAAATTTTGTCATGGTACGGGTGTAAGAACCCGACCATTGATTGATGTGAGGATGTAGACAGAATAGAACTAATGAAATCAAATGTCGTCCTTTTAAACGATTTTTCAAAAGTGACAGTTGACAAATGTCATATATAGGAAATAGAGATTGTTTTTTTAAATTCTTACAAAATTATTTAATAGTTTGGAATTACTAATAGTCATCAAAGACTTTCTAAAAATTAAGTTTTTAAATTAAATTTTATGTGTTCATCACATCATACAGAATGACATTAGTTTGTAAATTCACTCAAGTCATTGCTCAAGGTCAAAGTATGTTCAATCTGACAGCTATTCTTAAGAAACAAGGGCTCAAATTGTTCAACAACAATATAAAGAAGAAACATGGTATTAATGTTACGTTATCTGATACTTAAGTGTATTGAGAATTGTATCTCTTGATGGAAATTTGTAAGAAATTTGCATAAATTTTTTTAAGAATGTATTTTCATGTTTCAATTACGAACAACTGTCAAATGAATTACAAAATGTTGTAAATTTCTAATAAAGTTTAAAATTTGTTTAAAAATATAAAAGTATGAAAAATATATAATAAGATTGCATGAGGTCACCCTTCTTCCTCTAAAGTCTCCCATAATAATTTAAAAAGAGGTTTATAATTGCAATTGAGGTTGATTTGTGTGTTTAAGCAACGATCAGGGTTTAGTTTCATTTCTTTGGATATCTCAAGATATTCCAAGAGATTCATGAGTCTAAAGTTTTTATTGGGAATGTTGTGTAAAATTTTACTGTTTTCAGAAGGAGAAAAGGAATGATTATTAAATTTAATGTGATATCCAAAGTTTGATTTTTCTGGGTTATTGAGGTGTTCTTTGATTCTTTGATTCAGAGTTCTCATTGTTCTACCTACATAAGTCATATTACAGTCACCACAGGACAGCTTGTAAATACCACTTCTGTTTAGTTTGTCAACTTTGTCTTTGGTCTTGCTGAAGATGGACTTGATGTTATATTTGGTTTTAAAGGAGATGTTTAAATCTTAATGATTCATAAATCTCCTATAGGAATTCAACTTTATAAAGAAATGCTACCTAACATTCCTCTTCCACCACAACCTATTTTAACGCGATGGGGAACATGGTTAGAAGCAGCTAATTTTTATGCAGATCATTTTGTTAAAATAAAGAACATAATTGATACGTTAACAGATGAAAGTTTCCAAACTCTTTTGGATTCTAAACAACCTTTTCAGAGTAACTTGCTTCAACAAGAATTTTCATTTATAAAATCAAATTTTAGTTTTGTTCAAAAAACAATTACTCAGTTAGAATCACCAAAACTGTCATTGTTCGAAAGTACAGCATTAATAAAAGAATTTGCGTCATGTTGTCGGAACGTTAGAGGTAATATTGGAAAAGATATTTTAAAAAAATTTGAAGCTACTATGGAAAAACATAAAGGTTACCATATTCTTTCTGAAGTAGTCAGTGTTCTAGCTGGAAATATTTCGGAAACAATTAATTTAGAACCAAATGTTTTGGTTCGTTTGAAAAATGCTTCCGTTACATCAGTTGATGTTGAAAGAAGTTTGTCCATATATAAATATATGTACTCAGACAGAAGCCACAAGTTTTTGTTAGAAAATTTTGAACACCACTTGGTCATTTATTGTTACCATAATTCTAAATAAGTGTATTCATACTTAAAAATGATGTAGTTACTTAAAATAAATGTAAATCTTAATGAATAGTAGGAAATATTTAGTTATGTACAATTTTTTTTTAATAAAATTGTTACTATTTTACGATTTTTTTATTTATTTGTATGCATATTTTGTAAAATATTTGCATATTTTCGGGTAAACACTTGCATATTTATGCGCATATTTTCTACATTTTTATTTGCATATTTGCCGAAGTCTAATGATAATAATGAATAAAAACGTCACTTACCCCTTGAAGTTTTCTCACTACTACAGTGTTTGACAGCATTATTAATTTTTCGATAGTCCTACACTGCTCTTTACTTACAGAATTAAATTTTGGCTGTTTAATTTGTATATAGAACGGCCTACCGGTGCCTAGCATCCTAGTGTCACTATCCTCTCGACCGCTCGCTGAAAACACCATATGGTCCCCCGAACACCTAAAACCATTTCCTAGTAAAACCTCTCTGAAACAAATTTAATAAACTATGAAACTTACCCCAATACTTCACTTATTGCAGGAAATATAGTTTCTTGGACGCTGGATTCCGTCACAGCTACATTATTGACGATGAAAGGCGTTTGCCCCATTTCCCGCGAAAATTTCAAATATCTACCTCCTAAATATACGGGATTCGTCGAATAGCTTATTTCTGCCGAAACGGATTTGTTCGGAATTTCGGGAGGCACTGGAAAAACATCTTTGAACTTGTCGTCCTTGTATGTCTTAAGAAAGCCAGGCAAATTTAATTTGGCAGATACTTTTGGATGTGTTTTAATAAATCCTTCTGTTTCCTAGAATAAAGGATATTAAATTATCATTTTACCTGATGAGGAAGAATATAAAAATTGTAAAATGTTTAGTTAATGAGCAAACTTGGATAACAAGTTACCTTATGGTCTGTTTTTTAAACAGGAGGAGTAAACTAAAAAGACAGATTTACACCCAAGAAAGTTACTAGAAAAGTCACCAAATACATTTGCTTTTTTGGTTGATTATCTCGGCCTTGCGGTAATAAAGTAATCAGTATTGGACAACCTCACACGTTGATTCTAACCTAAATTTGTTTGTTTATGTTTGAATAATAATTTTTTAGGACATCTTACTGTTCCAGTCTGCTTATATTCTTTAATTGTTCAGTAAATAGTTAAATTCGCAACACCTAAAATTAGCACAGTACTTTAGTAAGTCTTGATTTTAACAGTAACTATTGTGCAAAACTACCATGTTGACTGATTTATTTTAGCTACCATGGCTGTTATTTTCATTCCAGGACTATCAATTTTTATTTGTTTGTACATATTTATAATGCATTGTTTTTCAATTGATGATAAATGACCCAAATCTGAAACACTGGATAACAGATGAAACTCTTAAAATAATTGAGAATAGAAGAAATCTTTGTAAAAGTGGTGTACATACTGAAAGGGAAAAAGCTAGTTTAAGAAACCTCAATAAAGAAATAAAACGAAGATGTAAGGCCGAGAAAAAAACAGTACTATCAAAGTATATGCAAAGAAATTGAGAGACATGGTCAGAATAATCAGCCGAGAGATCTATTTAGAAAAATACGCTACCTGACAAGAGACTTCAGAGCCAGAACTTGGGCCATTGAAGATAACACTGGAACCCTGAGAACAAAAAGAGAAGACATAGCAGAGACATGGAGATCGTATTGCAGGGACCTATATAAAGATGATCAACGCCAAGAGCTTGTTAGCCAAATCTCTGACGAGGTGGAATAAGAACCTGAGATACTCAAAAATGAAGTAAGACAGGTTATCAACAAACTCAAATATAACAAAGCACCAGGTCCAGATATGATAACAGCAGAAATGCTTAAAGCCACAGAAGAAACCGGCGTAAAGTTACTTCATCTAATCTGTAACCAAATATGGCATTCCAAACTAGTGATGTAACAAATGTCATTTTTTAAACATTCGCGAATGCGAATGCGAATATATGCCACCGACATTCGCGAATGCGAATATTCAGTTTTTTTTTAATTTGGCAATTTTAATTGTCTCTGGCACTGCCGGCAGTCTCATTTCCGCGAGATGTGTAGTCAATTGGAAAAACTCTGTCATTTTTAACTGCTTTAAATTGTCCAGTATCATTCTATCATATTTGCTAAAGTAAAGATGTGAATTAGTATTTATTGTAAAGAAGTTTATTGTAGGCGATTAAGTTTATTGAGGGGTAGTTTAAAAAGGTATTTATTTATAGTCACGTCCGGGACAAAAACGTAGAAAGCACGTTTTTCGATCTTATTTTCTCTTGTTATAATCAAATTTGACTTGTTATAGAGAGAAAGTTATAGCAGAGAACTAAGTTCTCTGGTTATAGTTCCAATAAAAATTTCACGGGACACAAGTCACTCCACTTGCCCTGCTCTGCTGATGCACAAATACAAGTGAATTTTTAGTTAAAGTGTGATTAGCGATTTATTACTATGAGTAAATCAAATTATAGTGCAATATGGACTTATTTTTCACCACTTTTCGATACTGAACGAGCTAAATGCAAGCTGTGTAATATTCGCAAAACATTCGCACAAATTTTGCAAATGCGAATGCAAATGCGAATATGCAAAAATATGCGAATATTCGCGAATGCGAATGCGAATATTCGTTACATCACTATTCCAAACAATGGCCTGAAGACTGGACAAAATCTACAATAACGACCATACATAAAAGAGGCAGCTTCCATAAATGCGACAATTATAGAACAATCTCTCTTATATCCCATGCCAGCAAGATAATGCTACATATAATCAATGAGAGACTGAAAACATTCCTTCAAAGAGAAATTCCACAAGAGCAAACTGGATTTACCAAAGGTAGAGGCACTCGAGAACACCTGCTGAATATAAGACAGATAATCGAGAAATCTAGGGAATTCAACATCCCACTATACATCTGTTTTATAGATTACGGTAAAGCGTTCGACAGGGTCAAGTGGAGACACTTACGGCGAATACTAAAAGAAGTAGGTGTACCACAACATCTAATTACGCTTATAACTGAACTATATGAACACACTACTGGATCAGTTAAAGTACTTGACACACTTTCGAACGAGTTTCATCCAGAACGGGGTGTCAGACAAGGATGTATACTATCTCCACAATTATTCAACATATATGGGGAGTATATTATGCGAAGAGCACTTGAAGTATGGGAAAAGGGCATCTCAATAAATGGTCATAAACTAAACAACCTACGTTTCGCAGATGACACAGCCCTTCTTGCAAATAGTCAAGCAGAGCTGATGGAACTTATACGACTGATCGAAAACGAAAGTCAAATGTTTGGTCTGCAATTAAACATATTAAAGACAAAGATCATGATAGTGGATAGACTACACAACAATCATCCACACTTAACCACAATTGACCGGTTCGAGGATGTGAGCTCATACTTATATCTGGGATCATTAATCACAAACACAGGGTAATTACAAGAAGAGATTAAACGTAGATGTGATCTAGCAAAAGTTGCCACAGCAAAAATGACCAAAATATGGAAGGACTGTCAAATTTCAAGAGCGATAAAGATGAGGTTGATCAACTGCTTAATATTCCCAATACTGACCTACGGATGTGAATCTTGGACTCTGAGACAATCGGAGAGAAGAAAGATAGACGCCACTGAAATGTTCTGTTGGAGACGACTGTTACGAATTCCTTGGACCGACCGTAGAACAAATAATTCAATTTTAAGAGAGCTAAAAGTTAGCCAACGACTCTCTAGTAAAGTCCATCTCCAACAATTAAAATATTTTGGGCATGTTATGAGAGCAAACACAGAAAACATGGAAAGACTCATAATACAAGGAAAGGTAGAAGGCCGAAGATCACGAGGAAGATCCCCAACAAGATGGATAGATCAAATTACAGGAATATGCCAGAGACCTATGCATGAATTAAAAGAAATGACCAGAGACAGAGATCTCTGGAGACGGACAATACACAACATCACGTCGACCACTACACTCCTCCTGGGGGGTCAGGATTGAAGAGAGAGAGAGACCTAAATATACTCGGCGTTTTGTAGGTGGAGAAGGATAAATACCACTAGTATTTGGCATTGAATCCATATTGTTATCTTAATAACACTAATACGTCGCTCAATAGTTCTGAAAAAAACTGTTTTTTATAAAAATTCAAACGAAAAATCTAAAAATTAAAGGAATAACGCAGAAAATAGAAAAAATCGTCGATATAAATTCTGAATTTTAAAATTTCATAAATTTTATTAGTGTCAAAATGATATAATTTAATGTAGTACACTTGCCTGCGGTTGGACCAATTACAAACAAGCATTCCGGCGCAGTAAATTTGAATTACTCCTCCTGGTTAAAACCATATATATATATATATATATATATATATATATATATATATATATATATATATATATATATATATATATATATATATATATATATATTATATATAATTATTGATCTATAATTGAACATACCTTAGTGTCATCTTCATATTTTATATTTATATTAACTTGAAAATCTGCACTAGGAGAATGAACTTTGTTAATTTTTTGGCTTATCAATGTTGATGATGTTGTTTTAAAAATTCTCTTTAAATCTTCTAAATCTAAATGAAAAAAAAAAAAATAAATAAATGTATAAAATATAATTTTAATTTATATATGATGATGGTTATATAAAGTTTTTATCTGGTTTTGATATTTGGGTACTAATGTAAATTTTTTGTTGTTAGGTGATTTTAATTTGCCTTTTTATAGTAATAAGAGCTGCGCAAAATGATTTGTTAACCAATTTTATTGATATATTCATAATCTTACATGCATGCAAAGAAGGTTCATCCAAGCATTCATCAAACATGAATGTCAAAAATGTAATTAAATGCAATGTACCACTTATTAATGAGGACATATATCATCCTTTTCTTGATTTTATGGTCACAAAGGGTGATTTTCATCTTTTATATGGTCTAATTACGCAAAAAACAGTCGAGGAATGTATTAAGAACAATAAACAGGTATCCTACTTTCCTACTTTGGAACTTATATCAAAGATTAAACGTAAAAATCGTCTTTATAGGCAGGTAAATAAATCTGCAATTGCTTTGGTTTTGGCTGAATATAAATCACTAAGACGAGAGGTGAAACAGCTTAGTAGGAAAGCATATATAGGTGTCACAATGAAAATATTGAGAATAATATACAAATTGACCCTGGTAGTGTTTGGTCTATAAAATCCTGTGGTGTAAATAATACAATTTCAACAGAGGTCTATTATAGGGGTGTAGCACAGCCACCTTTACTTCCAAGCCATGAAGTAGAAATTTGGCAACAACGCGTGGTAGTCCGACTGTGGTTTGTTTTGGTTTAACATTTCATATAGGAAGGCTTGTAAAGTTTGTTGAATTTATTGTTTTTTTAACTTTATTCGAATGTTTTATTTGTAAATTGTGTTTAAATCAATTAGAAAATATTAATATAAGTAAAATTTCATTAAATTTAGAACTTTTAGAAGATTCTTAACGACAATTTAAAAGGCAAGTATAAATATAACCTACAAAACAAACTGAAAATAATAATACTTTTGCTTCTTGTTACAAAATATGTAAACTGAAAACAACAATAATAATACTTTTGTTTTTTTGTTACAGATGCTCTGGCATTGTTGTGTACCTGGTTGCAAAACCAATTATGCCAGTACTTTAAAAACGAAACAGGCAGAAAGTATGTTTTTGTTTCCAAAAGATCCCCAAAGAAGGTATACTGGCTTATGCTCTATTCATAGAGAAGGCTGTACAATTACCAAATCTTCCGTAGTATGTGCCAAACATTTTCATGAACATTGAAAAGTTAATATTTCCCAAATTAAAAGGCAATGCAGTTCCTAATATATTTCCTGAAGTACCATCATATGTAACTGTTCATCGTACTAAAGAAAGAAGGAATCCCGAAGACAGAAGAAACTTTTTGCATAAGAAGAGGGAACAAGAGATAACATAATTATGTCAATTAGACTTAGACAATAATATCCCATTGAAAAACTGGACAAGTAAAATTACAAGTGACTGTGTATATTTCTATGTATTAAACATTAATCAGTTGGAACACAAGTGTGATAATATTTGTGTAATATGTAGTGTAATAGTTACCAGTAATTTTAGTGTAATCGTTAATGTAGGTAAGAATAGATTAAGTGGTAATGATTTGAAATGGATTTTACAATATATTAAATTAACAAGATGGTCACAATTAGAGAACTTACTTTCTCATTTAGATCTGCTTTTTAGATAAGTGATAACAAATTTGAGTATTACATTCAAAAATCTTTTGAGAATATAGGCTATTTTAAATCGATATACAAGTTATAAATGGTATGTTACATTCAACACATTTTTCATGTATACCTCTTTTAACTTGGTCTATATGACAACAAACCTATTCATATTTAAAATTGCTACTTTTGTATATCTAAGTATGAAAATTCAACAAAAGTTATAAGTAAATAGTAAAATATTTAATTTTCAATTAGATTAATTTAGAACCATATTTATATTGTGTCTGATTTCTTAGGATGAATTTTTTATTCATAATAGTTACACTAAGTTTTTACTTAGCACAAATTTTATATCTTTTGTATTTTTAATAATCTTTTTAAATGTCGTGTTAATGTATTGTGTTATTTATATGCTTAGGTACTTAATATTTAAAATTTCTAGAGATTCTTGACTGCATTTGATTGTAAGATTAACTGTTTGACACTGTATTTTAAGTGCAATAAATTTTACTCTAGTGATTATTTTATTGATAATATAACCTAAATAATAATAAAACTTTATATATATTTACTAGGTATATATAAGGTTTTATTAATTTAATTTCCCTAAAAATATTTCTGTAATGAATTGAAGTTTTCAAAATATCAGTTTCCTAAAATTCAAATTAGTTTAATATTCTGGTAGACCTTACAGCTGATTATCGGACTACCGACGTCATAGAATGCGGTGTTGCCTTTTTTACTTCATGGCTTGGAAGTAAAGGTGGCTGTGGGTGTGGACATAAGTAGCTGTTAGGATATTGCAAATGTTTTTGCAGAATATTTGGCAATGTATTTCAAAGATCAAATAGTGTCAATAGTACAATGAATGAGGGGAATTTACTTTTCAAAAATAACAGTGGATAATGGTCTCCAAAGCATTAAAAGACTAAAACCAAAAAAGCCACAGGTAATGACAATATAACAGCATACATTTTTAAAGGTTGTGCAGAGACTCTTTCTGTCCCTCTCACACTAATTTTAATTTGCCCCTTTAACAAAGTGAATTTCCAGGTAGCTTAAAGCGTGCAGTTATAACACATATTTAGATCTGGTAGTAGTGGTAATGTTGAGAACTATAGACCTATATCTGTCATCAATTTAATTGCTAAGATATTCAATAATGTGCTTTAAAACAATATTTTGAATTACTGTGGAGATAGGTTCTATCCAGAACAACACAGTTTTTTTACCAGGGATGTCCACTGTGTCAAATTTGTGCGTTTTTACAAGTTTTGCAGCAGGGGTCATAAATAATAAAACTCAGCTAGATGCCATTTTTACCGACTGTACCAAAGCTTTTGATAAGATTGATTACTCTATACTTATTGAAAAGCTAAGCAAATTTGATTTTGATTCAGAAGCATGTATGTTTATGAGGTCATATCTTTCTAAGTATGATAGGTTAAATCAAGTTAAAGTGGGGAACAGTTTATGAACTTGGGTCCGCTTCTGTTCCCTATATTTATTAACAATTTTGAAATTGAAATTTTCGACAAGCCTGCTATTTGCAGATGATTTTAAGATTTTTCGAGAAATTTCAACTCTGTAGTACTCTGAGTTGCTGAAATGTGATCTGAACTCAGTAAGTCAATGGTTCGATGATACCAAAATGTTTCTTAACACTTCTACAGTTAAGTTTTTAGCAGTAGTAAGCATTCTTTTAATGTAATAACTATCATTTTGTGTTTTAAAGTAGGTTAAATAAATAAATAAATTATGGAAATTCAAGATAACGAACCACCACTTACAATACCCAGACAGTTTTGCAAAGATAAGTTTGTAACTAGGGGTATCTCAAAAAACTTCTGCCACTCAAAAAATATTGGTAACTTGAAGATACTAGATTTAACTCACAAATATTGGTGTAATATTAAAAAAATATATAAAATATATAATATATAAAATTATATTAAATATATAAAATAAATAAAAAAAATTAATAACTGATATATTTAATGAAATATACAAGACAGGAAAAATACCAGTAGAGTGGCTCAAATCGGAGTTCGTACCATTGCCCAAAAAACCCAGGAGCAAAAGTTTGTGAAGATTATAGGACAATAAGCCTAATGAGCCATCTGCTGAAGCTGTTTTTAAAGGTCATCCACAAAAGAATTTACCGGAAATGCGAGGAACAAATTGCGCCCAATCAGTTTGGATTTGTGAACACCGTTGGTACGAGGGAAGCTTTATTTAGTGTGCAGATCTTGTTTCAGAAATGTAGAGATGTCAGCTGTAATGTTTTTGCATGCCTGATTGACTACAAAAAGCCTATCGATAGAGTCAGGCATGAACAAATGATAGAAGTGCTGAAGAGGACAAGGATTGATGGAAGAGACTTAAAAATTATAGCTAATCTGTATTGGAATCAATCAGCGGTACTCCGAATAGATGGAGAATATACAGAACAGGTCAAAATCTTAAGAGGAGTGAGACAGGAGTGCATAATTTCACCACTGATATTCAATCTGTACTCGGAGCACATTTTTGAAGAGGCAAACCAAGCTAATGATCATCAGCAAGCAAAACATAACTGGAGCAAATCTTGTATGTGAACCAAATGAGAATTGAACGTGTCTCACAATACAATTACTTGGGAACTATAATCAATAAGTCGTAAGACAATACACAAGAGATTAAATGTCGCATCGGAAAGGCCAAAAGTGCATTCTTGGCTATGAGCTCTGTGTTCAAAAGCCATGACCTCACCCTGAAAACAAAAATAAGGCTCCTTAAATGTTACGTGTACTCAGTGCTTCTGTATGGAGTAGAAACGTGGACATTGAAGGCAGAAACTCTAACAAAACTCCAGGCGTTTGAATTATAGTTATACAGAAGAATCCTGAAGATACCATGGACAGACAAAGTTACCAATGAAGAAGTACTGCGGAAGATGAACAGAACCTTGGATTTGGTCAACATTGTGAAGAGCCGTAAGCTGGAGTACTTGGAACATATTATGAGAAATCAAGGCAGATACGAGCTACTCCAATGCATTTTGCAGGGTAAAATTGAAGGAAAAAGAGCCCCAGGACGAAGAAGAATATCCTGGCTTGCTAACCTGAGAGCATGGTATAGAAAGACCTCAACACAGCTATATCGTATAGCAACCAACAAAATCATCATAGCCAGAATGATCGCCAACATTCGGAACGGACAGGCACCCTAAGAAGAAGAAGATTGGTGTAATAAAAAAATCTTGCACATACATTGAAAGCTACAGGAAACTGACAAGATATGAAGACCAATTGTACAAAAATAAAAAACCACCAAGTTACATTCAACCTCTTGAGCCTCTCTATTCTAAAGTAATTCAAACATATTAGATGGATTCAAACATTCCAGGCAGCACTATCAACAAAATAATTAAAGATAAGTGGCCTCTATTTAAATATATTTTTACTGATGGCTCCAAAAATAAAAAAAAACAGGTCGTGTAATATATCACTGTAATTCTGATTACAAAGAATCATGCTGATTGTCTAATGAAGCTTTATTACTCGCTTTTGGTGTGGACATTATGGAAAGAAAACTAATACTCACTGTTTAGATTTATATCTGCATATACATTGGGAAATTTGTTCCTTAAAGCAACTAGCATACTGTGCTCCCTGAGAATCACAGAAGTAGGAAATGCTACACATGTTGTTACACTAGGAATTTTATAGTCTTCAAAGTCTGAAGGAAATGTAGTTAAATAATTCTCCATTGATTGTTCACTCAAAATATCCAAACAGACCCTACACGGGTTTGCTTTCATTTTTTTAGCTGGATTGTCAGTGTTTTCAGTAACACCATTCTAAAAGGAAATTATACTTGAAAATAGTTTTAGTATTAAGTAATCATTTTACAATTAATTCAGCAGGTGATAAAATATTATGACCTTTGCCCATAGTACTAATACTTGGAATAGTGCCATTTTTATTAACGAAGATATAACAACATCGAGAATGTAGATATTAATACACAAATAAAGGATAAAATAAACAATTATATAAAATTAAGACAGATCAAAGTACAGAATAAGATAATTTCTTACATCAAAGAACAGAAAATACTTAAAATTTATGTTATAATTTATTATAAAAATATATTGTAACCAAATTATGCTCATTAAGAAAGTACTATAGGTTATTATATGAGTGAAAAAAAAACTGTAAAAATCTCTAAGCTATCCTAAAATATAAAATGCTTTGAAATTGAAATTGGAGGAATCAGCAAAAGTATGTGAATCACAAAAGATGTACAGAACTTGATGAGGCTGCATTTTTATCTAATAAAAAGTATTCTGCTTTAAACACTAATTTTTATATTTGCATAAACTTAAAAGATATTTTTATTTTACATAAATCTACTACTCATAGATAGAAGACACATTGTATTGTTCATGAGGAAAATAAAAAGTATGGAGAAACCACAATATAACATACATGTTAGTTCGATAGATATTTACTCACTTGTTCTTCAGCATTAATTCCTTCAGCTTCATCATATATTGAATATCCTAGGTATCTTAAAACGCATCGTTTGCAGCATTCAAGTTCTTCTAAATAACTTTTGACGGACGATTTAATATCGTCAGGTATAATAACTTTCATATTAACTTATTGCTGAATTTTTTTAGATCTCAAAATTATGTTGTTTTGTATTTGAACAGAACACAGCATTAGAAATAATTCTTTACTTTTTTTATAAATATAACCAAACCGGGTATGTATGTGCACACAGTTTATCTATGGTTATGTTATGTTCTTCTTCTTCTTTTTTAGTATTTCAACAACATTGTCTACAATTCTTCTTCTTCTGTTTTTTATGGCTTCGCTGCAAGGTGATTCGCCAGCACCATTTGATGGCAACCGTGATGTAATCTGGTTGTAAACCAATGACGTATAATATATAGACTACGCAGTCCCCTATTCTCGCTATAGAATCGAGTGTCCGAAAGATCTCGGCTCAAGGTTGAAGGTATGTTTATCAGAACAGCGGCGTGCTCATTTATATGTTAATGACAATAAATATTTTTTTAATTAAAATTAAATATTTATGATTTCTTTTTGTTCCCGTCTATAAGAGAACTAATTATATTGATAAAATAGTATGGTATTTTACTAAAATAGTATGTAAATAACTCTCAACAATTTAAAATAAAATTTGCTTGTCACACAAAATGGAGAAAATGTTTTCATACGTCCATGATGTTTTCAAACACAAGATCAACTTCGTGATGCTTCGTACGAAATCATGAACTTCGTGCATCTTCGTATCAAAACAATAAACAATAACAAAGGTATTCATGTTTTGGACACTTTTTAAAGCGTTCACTGAGTCTACATATTATACGTCATTGTTGTAAACCGCTGCCCGCTGACAATTGCGTAAGGTGGTAGTAGGTCAAGGACACTAAACACAGATACCGGTTTTATGTACTTTTTATGTACTACAAATGGTTGCAGCGCACTATATCAGGGTTTAAGTGAAAAGTCGTAATTATATGTAGTTATGAGTCTTTTCTACGAATTTTTTATTTAACCGTCGGACGGATGCGGAACCCCTGCGCCCCCTCTACGGTATTGAGAAATTATAAAGTTCTGGAACAAAAATGGAGATAATGAAACACGTGTTTACTCTATGACTGTAATTTTGCTACTACGCTAAAAAAGGAAAGTGATACATTATTAAACTAGTAAAGTAGCCAATAGATGACACTGCTAGAAAATATTTAAATTTATTAATCTATATCCAACATTACAAATAAGAGAGTGCTTGGTTGCATACATAAAACTGGCACAGTGTGACGTCACTCGATGCTAGCGACCTGATGAACTACTTACTCAACTAAACGACCAGAAAATGGAACGCGGGATATTTAAAATTATTATATTTCAGTAGAGAATCTCAGTTTACAGATAATTTTACAGAAAGACTTTAAACTGAATTTCCTCATACTCTAACCTAAAATATATGTGAAAAATTATGTGTAACGATCTAAATATATGTTCAGAATCAAAATATGTAAATTTTATTTGTTGTTTTTAGGTTAAAGTATGCAAAAGTTCAGTTTAAAGTCTCTCCTGTAAAATTATCTGTAAAATGAGATAGAAGGATTTCTCGATGCTAAGCCATCGATATTTTCCTCATAAATTTTCAGAAAAATAGGGGACATGAACACTGGGGAAAAAAACTACACATGTTTTATTAATCCTCACAGGGACCCCCCACTTACCGCATGCATGTATGGAGTGCTGATAAAACAAAATAAAAAAACATATACAGAACAATTGTTTTGAAATATAAAGTTTTGAGATATAAAACACAGATCAACACAAAATGCATGCATGTCCCCGCTCTTCTTTATTTATCTTAAATTTTACAAAATGCAGATATTACAAATTTGATTAGTAGGTAGCGTAAAAATATTGAAAGAAAAATATTACACAATACACAGAGAACTTTACTAAAGCTAAAATAAATACCCTTAAAATAATAACTCTTACAATAAATAAGTAAAATACTTTTAGGTGATAAACAAATCGAACAAACCTGCAATTTAAATATATGTTCATAAGAGAAATATTTGCCAATAAAAAACTTTTTGACTACACTATAGTCTCCAGTACATGGACCTAAAATTTCATTGTGTATGCATTCCTTGCAACGTGTCTGACAAACTTTTCCTCTGTGAAAAATTTCGGAGTTGCTACGTTTTTGAACGCTTAGTTCTCAAAGACGTTTAATACACAATTTTCCTTGTACTGGGGACTACTATACGAAGTTAGTTATATAAATATGAATACAATATATAAAATTTACCATTAACTATTTGACTGAAGTACCAAAGCATATTAAAAGAAAATCAATGTTGTGAACTTAAAAAATAGTTTATTTAAATAAAGAAATGGAGAAGAGTTTAGAAAAATAGGCTGATAGCCTAGTGATATTTCATCAAAAACTAAGGAACGATACCTATCTAATGGTCTCATGGTTTTTACTCTTTTAGAAAGTTGCTTTAATAACTGGATATCTATTCCAGCTGCAAAAGGAACGTTCGTTAAGAATTTCTGAAGGGTACTTTTAGCTGGTAATGGTATACTACGTTTCAAAAATCTGTAACATCTAGGACCCCTTTTGTATAAAGCCAAAGCATATACCTTATCACGTGTTGTCCAAGTAGGCCTTTTAACTTTACAATTTGAAAAAGCACTTTTAAAAAAATGATGCAATTGTAGGGTCCATATTATCTTCTAATTCCCTAAACCTTTCACCTTTAGAAAACTCATATGCAAATTTTAATTTCTGTTTAGTAACTTTTATAGAGTATTTTAATTTAAAAATAGAATTTCTATGAGTTCGATTTAAAAAATATAACTTTTTCTTTTTAGGAAAAAGATCTTTTACTCTATTTTCATTAATTTCTTTTAAAATATGCAATCGCTTACGTTTAGGTGGTGGTGTATCATACTCATTATCATACTGACTGGAAATTGACTGTTTATTATTGATTGGGTTATTAATGGAGGATAATTTTGGAGGAACTATTTGAACATTACTATGAATGTATACATTTGAAACAGAAATTTCTTCAGAAGAATGTGCAGATATAGGCAAAAGTTGATTATGAACATTGGATATGTGAATTATTTTGAAAGGCACTGCATTATTCAACAGTTTTGTTTTTAAACTGCTTGTAAATTGTGTTTCCTAAAAATGATCTTCACATAAATAACGCCTAGTTTCAGTAAATTCAATACCAATAATTTCAAACCAGTTATGACGTCTTTTTAAATCTGTTTCTGGAAATCTAAAAAACTTTTTATTTTTATAATTTGGGTCTGTGATAGGATGAAAATATTTGTTATTACAAAAGGACGCTAAACACCCATGAACATATTTACCGGGTTTGGACATATTTGAGATTGCAAAATGATAAAGTAATAATATTACCTACATACAATACGTCCAATACGGACGATTACAAATACCATAAATTATAACTAAACACAGAAGAACCTTTAGTAAAGAAAGAATTTTGTATATATACAAACAAACATACAATATGATTATGTATAACCTAAAACAACCTAACCTTCTTATCTATGCCTAAAACTCTATGCTAAAAAGTCAATGTCAACAATGTAAATTTTCATAGTACAATCAAAATACTTTATTGTACCATGGTAAATTTTAGTTTCATAAACAGCAGTCACTACATTAACTACATTAACTAAACCAATCTCTTTCAAAACCTTGTTGTGTTTTACAGGACTCAAGCTTTTTGTCAAGAGATCAGCTGGCATGTTAGCTGTGTCTAAATACTCCAGCTTTATCAAACCTTTGTTTACAGCTTCTTTGACAAAATGATATCGGATATCAATGTGTTTTGTTCTTCTATTCAATACAGGATTTATTGCTAGTTTCTGAGCTCCCATATTATCATTATATAGTATAACAATTTCATCAATACCTACCCAACATTTCATACAACAAATTCTTTAAAAAAATATCCTCTTTAGCAGCTTCCGATACTGCTATATATTCAGCTTCCCGTGCTTGACAGAGAAACACTATTCTGTTTTCTGCTTTCCCAGACAATAGGTCCACCAGAAAACTGAAAATAGAAACCAGTATAAGATTTTCTGTCATGAGAATTACTCCCCCAACTCGCATCTACATAACCTTTTAAATAATTATCATTTTTTGAAAAACTTAATCCATACTCTTTTGTAGCCTTTAAGTATTTTAATATTCGTTTTACATGCTTCCAATGCGTTTCTGAATGATAATTATTAAATTGACTGAGATAACTTACAGAATATGAAATGTCTGGTCTTGTCAAAACTGACAGATACATAAGACCACCTATTAAATTCTGATAAGGCACTTGAGGAGATGCATTATCTTCTCTATTCAAACTTAAACTAATCTCCATTGGGGTAGTAACTTCTTTTGTATCCTCCATATTGAACCTTTTTAACAATTGTTCAATATAGGATTTTTGATCTAGAGTTATAACACCATTCTCTATATTACGAGTTACTCTCAAACCTAAACAATTCTTAATTTCTCCTAAATCTTTAATTTTGAAACATTCATTTAATTTCAATTTTAAATTATCTGATTCATCTGAATCGTTAGAAAAAATAACAAAATCATCAACATAAACAGAGATAATGGTTTTTAGACTATTTTTCATCTTTGTGTACAGACATGGCTCATAATCAGATTTCTTATAACCTAGATTAATTAAGAAGTTATCGACTTTTTCATACCAAGACCTAGCTGACTGTTTTAAACCGTATATGGCTTTCTTAAGCCTTAAAATTTTGTTATTTTCGACTTCTAGACCTTCAGGTATAGTCATGAAAACATTTTCCTTTAGATGACCATTTAGAAAAGCCGTAGCTACATCAAGATGAAAAATATCCAAATTCAAATTTGCTGACAAAGCAAATAAAAAGTCTTAACGTAGAATGCCTTATGACTGGAGAAAAGGTTTCATTATAATCAACTCCAAACTTTTGAGTGTAACCCTTTGCTACCAGTCTTGCACGATATTTCACTCTACCTAAGTTGTCAACCTAATGATATTAAGATCTCTTCGTTCAATGCTATCAAAGAACGGAATAACGTCTAGCCCTCCCGGATTTTATAATACAAATTTTTAAAAACTAATGATTTTTGGATGTCTTTTATTGCTATCACCGGTTATATTCAAAATATTTCCCATCCTCCACCCCTATTGTAATGCTTATTATTTTAAACTAATGATATTAAGATGTCTTCGTTCAATGCTATCAAAGAACGGAATAACGTCTAGCCCTCCCCGATTTTATAATAGAAATTTTTAAAAACTAATGATTTTTGGATGTCTTTTATTACTATCACCGTTTATATTTAAAATATTTCCCACCCTCCTCCCCTATTGTAATGCTTATTATTTTAAACTAATGATATTAAGATCTCTTCGTTCAATGCTATCAAAGAACGGAATAACGTCTAGCCCTCCCCGATTTTATAATAGAAATTTTTAAAAACTAATGATTTTTGGATGTCTTTTATTGCTATCACCGGTTATATTCTAAATACTTTCCATCCTCCACCCCTTTTGTAATGCTTATTATTTTAAACTAATGATATTAAGATGTCTTCGTTCAATGCTATCAAAGAACGGAATAACGTCTAGCCCTCCCGGATTTTATAATAGAAATTTTTAAAAACTAATGATTTTTGGATGTCTTTTATTACTATCACCGGTTATATTCAAAATATTTCCCACCTCCACCCCTATTGTAATGCTTATTATTTTAAACTAATGATATTAAGATGTCTTCGTTCAATGCTATCAAAGAACGGAATAACGTCTAGCCCTCCCCGATTTTATAATACAAATTTTTAAAAACTAATGATTTTTGGATGTCTTTTATTGCTATCACCGGTTATATTCTAAATACTTTCCATCCTCCACCCCTTTTGTAATGCTTATTATTTTAAACTAATGATATTAAGATGTCTTCGTTCAATGCTATCAAAGAACGGAATAACGTCTAGCCCTCCCCGATTTTATAATAAAATTTTTTAAAAACTAATGATTTTTGGATGCCTTTTATTGCTATCACCGGTTATATTCTAAATACTTTCCATCCTCCACCCCTTTTGTAATGCTTATTATTTTAAACTAATGATATTAAGATGTCTTCGTTCAATGCTATCAAAGAACGGAATAACGTCTAGCCCTCCCGATTTTATAATAGAAATTTTTAAAAACTAATGATTTTTGGATGTCTTTTATTGCTATCACCGGTTATATTCTAAATACTTTCCATCCTCCACCCCTTTTGTAATGCTTATTATTTTAAACTAATGATATTAAGATGTCTTCGTTCAATGCTATCAAAGAACGGAATAACGTCTAGCCCTCCCCGATTTTATAATAGAAATTTTTAAAAACTAATGATTTTTGGATGCTTTTATTGCTATCACCGGTTATATTCTAAATACTTTCCATCCTCCACCCCTTTTGTAATGCTTATTATTTTAAACTAATGATATTAAGATGTCTTCGTTCAATGCTATCAAAGAACGGAATAACGTCTAGCCCTCCCGGATTTTATAATAAAATTTTTAAAAACTAATGATTTTTGGATGCCTTTTATTGCTATCACCGGTTATATTCTAAATACTTTCCATCCTCCACCCCTTTTGTAATGCTTATTATTTTAAACTAATGATATTAAGATGTCTTCGTTCAATGCTATCAAAGAACGGAATAACGTCTAGCCCTCCCCGATTTTATAATAGAAATTTTTAAAAACTAATGATTTTTGGATGTCTTTTATTACTATCACCGTTTATATTTAAAATATTTCCCACCCTCCTCCCCTATTGTAATGCTTATTATTTTAAACTAATGATATTAAGATATCTTCGTTCAATGCTATCAAAGAACGGAATAACGTCTAGCCTCCCCGATTTTATAATAGAAATTTTTAAAAACTAATGATTTTTGGATGTCTTTTATTACTATCACAGGTTATATTTAAAATATTTCCCACCTCCTCCCCTATTGTAATGCTTATTATTTTAAACTAATGATATTAAGATGTCTTCGTTCAATGCTATCAAAGAACGGAATAACGTCTAGCCCTCCCCGATTTTATAATAGAAATTTTTAAAAACTAATGATTTTTGGATGTCTTTTATTACTATCACAGTTTATATTTAAAATATTTCCCACCTCCTCCCCTATTGTAATGCTTATTATTTTAAACTAATGATATTAAGATATGTCTTCGTTCAATGCTATCAAAGAACGGAATAACGTCTAGCCTTCGCGATTTTATAATAGAAATTTTTAAAAACTAATGATTTTTGGATGTCTTTTATTACTATCACCGTTTATATTTAAAATATTTCCACCCTCCTCCCCTATTGTAATGCTTATTATTTTAAACTAATGATATTAAGAATTTTCGTTCAATGCTATCAAAGAACGGAATAACGTCTAGCCCTCCCGATTTTATAATAAAAATTTTTAAAAACTAATGATTTTTGGATGCCTTTTATTGCTATCACCGGTTATATTCTAAATACTTTCCATCCTCCACCCCTTTTGTAATGCTTATTATTTTAAACTAATGATATTAAGATCTCTTCGTTCAATGCTATCAAAGAACGGAATAACGTCTAGCCTTCGCCGATTTTATAATAGAAATTTTTAAAAACTAATGATTTTTGGATGTCTTTTATTACTATCACCGTTTATATTTAAAATATTTCCCACCCTCCTCCCCTATTGTAATGCTTATTATTTTAAACTAATGATATTAAGATATTTTCGTTCAATGCTATCAAAGAACGGAATAACGTCTAGCCTTCGCCGATTTTATAATAGAAATTTTTAAAAACTAATGATTTTTGGATGTCTTTTATTACTATCACCGTTTATATTTAAAATATTTCCCACCCTCCTCCCCTATTGTAATGCTTATTATTTTAAACTAATGATATTAAGATGTCTTCGTTCAATGCTATCAAAGAACGGAATAACGTCTAGCCCTCCCGATTTTATAATAGAAATTTTTAAAAACTAATGATTTTTGGATGCCTTTTATTGCTATCACCGGTTATATTCTAAATACTTTCCATCCTCCACCCCTTTTGTAATGCTTATTATTTTAAACTAATGATATTAAGATGTCTTCGTTCAATGCTATCAAAGAACGGAATAACGTCTAGCCCTCCCGGATTTTATAATAAAAATTTTTAAAAACTAATGATTTTTGGATGCCTTTTATTGCTATCACCGGTTATATTCTAAATACTTTCCATCCTCCACCCCTTTTGTAATGCTTATTATTTTAAACTAATGATATTAAGATGTCTTCGTTCAATGCTATCAAAGAACGGAATAACGTCTAGCCCTCCCCGATTTTATAATACAAATTTTTAAAAACTAATGATTTTTGGATGTCTTTTATTGCTATCACCGTTTATATTTAAAATATTTTCCATCCTCCACCCTATTGTAATGCTTATTATTTTAAACTAATGATATTAAGATGTCTTCGTTCAATGCTATCAAAGAACGGAATAACGTCTAGCCTTCCCCGATTTTATAATAGAAATTTTTAAAAACTAATGATTTTTGGATGTCTTTTATTGCTATCACCGTTTATATTTAAAATATTTCCCACCCTCCTCCCCTATTGTAATGCTTATTATTTTAAACTAATGATATTAAGATGTCTTCGTTCAATGCTATCAAAGAACGGAATAACGTCTAGCCCTCCCGGATTTTATAATAAAATTTTTTAAAAACTAATGATTTTTGGATGCCTTTTATTGCTATCACCGGTTATATTCTAAATACTTTCCATCCTCCACCCCTTTTGTAATGCATTTTATTTTAAACTAATGATATTAAGATGTCTTCGTTCAATGCTATCAAAGAACGGAAAAACGTCTAGCCCTCCCCGATTTTATAATAGAAATTTTTAAAAACTAATGATTTTTGGATGTCTTTTATTACTATCACCGTTATATTTAAAATATTTCCACCCTCCACCCCTATTGTAATGCTTATTATTTTAAACTAATGATATTAAGATGTCTTCGTTCAATGCTATCAAAGAACGGAATAACGTCTAGCCCTCCCCGATTTTATAATAGAAATTTTTAAAAACTAATGATTTTTGGATGTCTTTTATTGCTATCACCGTTTATATTTAAAATATTTCCCACCTCCTCCCCTATTGTAATGCTTATTATTTTAAACTAATGATATTAAGATGTCTTCGTTCAATGCTATCAAAGAACGGAATAACGTCTAGCCCTCCCCGATTTTATAATAGAAATTTTTAAAAACTAATGATTTTTGGATGCCTTTTATTGCTATCACCGGTTATATTCTAAATACTTTCCATCCTCCACCCCTTTTGTAATGCTTATTATTTTAAACTAATGATATTAAGATGTCTTCGTTCAATGCTATCAAAGAACGGAATAACGTCTAGCCCTCCCCGATTTTATAATACAAATTTTTAAAAACTAATGATTTTTGGATGTCTTTTATTACTATCACCGTTTATATTTAAAATATTTCCCACCCTCCACCCTATTGTAATGCTTATTATTTTAAACTAATGATATTAAGATGTCTTCGTTCAATGCTATCAAAGAACGGAATAACGTCTAGCCCTCCGCGATTTTATAATACAAATTTTTAAAAACTAATGATTTTTGGATGCTTTTATTGCTATCACCGGTTATATTCTAAATACTTTCCATCCTCCACCCCTTTTGTAATGCTTATTATTTTAAACTAATGATATTAAGATGTCTTCGTTCAATGCTATCAAAGAACGGAATAACGTCTAGCCCTCCCGGATTTTATAATAAAAATTTTTAAAAACTAATGATTTTTGGATGCCTTTTATTGCTATCACCGGTTATATTCTAAATACTTTCCATCCTCCACCCCTTTTGTAATGCATTTTATTTTAAACTAATGATATTAAGATGTCTTCGTTCAATGCTATCAAAGAACGGAAAAACGTCTAGCCCTCCCCGATTTTATAATAGAAATTTTTAAAAACTAATGATTTTTGGATGTCTTTTATTGCTATCACCGTTTATATTTAAAATATTTTCCACCCTCCACCCCTATTGTAATGCTTATTATTTTAAACTAATGATATTAAGATATTTTCGTTCAATGCTATCAAAGAACGGAATAACGTCTAGCCTCCCCGATTTTATAATAGAAATTTTTAAAAACTAATGATTTTTGGATGTCTTTTATTACTATCACCGTTTATATTTAAAATATTTCCCACCCTCCTCCCCTATTGTAATGCTTATTATTTTAAACTAATGATATTAAGATGTCTTCGTTCAATGCTATCAAAGAACGGAATAACGTCTAGCCCTCCCGGATTTTATAATAGAAATTTTTAAAAACTAATGATTTTTGGATGCCTTTTATTGCTATCACCGGTTATATTCTAAATACTTTCCATCCTCCACCCCTTTTGTAATGCTTATTATTTTAAACTAATAATATTAAGATGTCTTCGTTCAATGCTATCAAAGAACGGAATAACGTCTAGCCCTCCCCGATTTTATAATAGAAATTTTTAAAAACTAATGATTTTTGGATGCCTTTTATTGCTATCACCGGTTATATTCTAAATACTTTCCATCCTCCACCCCTTTTGTAATGCTTATTATTTTAAACTAATGATATTAAGATGTCTTCGTTCAATGCTATCAAAGAACGGAATAACGTCTAGCCCTCCCCGATTTTATAATACAAATTTTTAAAAACTAATGATTTTTGGATGTCTTTTATTGCTATCACCGGTTATATTCAAAATATTTCCATCCTCCACCCCTATTGTAATGCTTATTATTTTAAACTAATGATATTAAGATGTCTTCGTTCAATGCAATCAAAGAACGGAATAACGTCTAGCCCTCCCCGATTTTATAATAGAAATTTTTAAAAACTAATGATTTTTGGATGCCTTTTATTGCTATCACCGGTTATATTCTAAATACTTTCCATCCTCCACCCTTTTGTAATGCTTATTATTTTAAACTAATAATATTAAGATGTCTTCGTTCAATGCTATCAAAGAACGGAATAACGTCTAGCCCTCCCCGATTTTATAATACAAATTTTTAAAAACTAATGATTTTTGGATGTCTTTTATTGCTATCACCGGTTATATTTAAAATATTTCCCCTCCTCCACCCCTATTGTAATGCTTATTATTTTAAACTAATGATATTAAGATGTCTTCGTTCAATGCTATCAAAGAACGGAATAACGTCTAGCCCTCCGCGATTTTATAATACAAATTTTTAAAAACTAATGATTTTTGGATGCCTTTTATTGCTATCACCGGTTATATTCTAAATACTTTCCATCCTCCACCCCTTTTGTAATGCTTATTATTTTAAACTAATGATATTAAGATGTCTTCGTTCAATGCTATCAAAGAACGGAATAACGTCTAGCCCTCCCGGATTTTATAATACAAATTTTTAAAAACTAATGATTTTTGGATGCCTTTTATTGCTATCACCGGTTATATTCTAAATACTTTCCATCCTCCACCCCTTTTGTAATGCATTATTATTTTAAACTAATGATATTAAGATGTCTTCGTTCAATGCTATCAAAGAACGGAAAAACGTCTAGCCCTCCCAGATTTTATAATAGAAATTTTTAAAAACTAATGATTTTTGGATGTCTTTTATTACTATCACCGTTTATATTTAAAATATTTTCCACCCTCCTCCCCTATTGTAATGCTTATTATTTTAAAACTAATGATATTAAGATATTTTCGTTCAATGCTATCAAAGAACGGAATAACGTCTAGCCTTCCCCGATTTTATAATAGAAATTTTTAAAAACTAATGATTTTTGGATGTCTTTTATTACTATCACCGTTTATATTTAAAATATTTCCCACCCTTCTCCCCTATTGTAATGCTTATTATTTTAAACTAATTATATTAAGAACTCTTCGTTCAATGCTATCAAAGAACGGAATAACGTCTAGCCCTCCCGGATTTTATAATAGAAATTTTTAAAAACTAATGATTTTTGGATGTCTTTTATTGCTATCACCGGTTATATTCTAAATACTTTCCATCCTCCACCCCTTTTGTAATGCTTATTATTTTAAACTAATGATATTAAGATGTCTTCGTTCAATGCTATCAAAGAACGGAATAACGTCTAGCCCTCCCCGATTTTATAATAGAAATTTTTAAAAACTAATGATTTTTGGATGCCTTTTATTGCTATCACCGGTTATATTCTAAATACTTTCCATCCTCCACCCCTTTTGTAATGCTTTTTATTTTAAACTAATAATATTAAGATGTCTTCGTTCAATGCTATCAAAGAACGGAATAACGTCTAGCCCTCCCCGATTTTATAATAGAAATTTTTAAAAACTAATGATTTTTGGATGCCTTTTATTGCTATCACCGGTTATATTCTAAATACTTTCCATCCTCCACCCCTTTTGTAATGCTTATTATTTTAAACTAATGATATTAAGATGTCTTCGTTCAATGCTATCAAAGAACGGAATAACGTCTAGCCCTCCCCGATTTTATAATAAAATTTTTAAAAACTAATGATTTTTGGATGTTTTTATTGCTATCACCGGTTATATTCTAAATACTTTCCACCTCCACCCCTTTTGTAATGCTTATTATTTTAAACTAATGATATTAAGATGTCTTCGTTCAATGCTATCAAAGAACGGAATAACGTCTAGCCCTCCCGATTTTATAATACAAATTTTTAAAAACTAATGATTTTTGGATGTCTTTTATTGCTATCACCGGTTATATTCTAAATACTTTCCATCCTCCACCCCTTTTGTAATGCTTATTATTTTAAACTAATGATATTAAGATGTCTTCGTTCAATGCTATCAAAGAACGGAATAACGTCTAGCCCTCCCCGATTTTATAATAGAAATTTTTAAAAACTAATGATTTTTGGATGTCTTTTATTGCTATCACCGGTTATATTCTAAATACTTTCCATCCTCCACCCCTTTTGTAATGCTTATTATTTTAAACTAATGATATTAAGATGTCTTCGTTCAATGCTATCAAAGAACGGAATAACGTCTAGCCCTCCCCGATTTTATAATAGAAATTTTTAAAAACTAATGATTTTTGGATGTCTTTTATTGCTATCACCGGTTATATTCTAAATACTTTCCATCCTCCACCCCTTTTGTAATGCTTATTATTTTAAACTAATGATATTAAGATGTCTTCGTTCAATGCTATCAAAGAACGGAATAACGTCTAGCCCTCCCCGATTTTATAATACAAATTTTTAAAAACTAATGATTTTTGGATGTCTTTTATTGCTATCACCGGTTATATTCTAAATACTTTCCATCCTCCACCCCTTTTGTAATGCTTATTATTTTAAACTAATGATATTAAGATGTCTTCGTTCAATGCTATCAAAGAACGGAATAACGTCTAGCCCTCCCCGATTTTATAATAGAAATTTTTAAAAACTAATGATTTTTGGATGTCTTTTATTGCTATCACCGGTTATATTCTAAATACTTTCCATCCTCCACCCCTTTTGTAATGCTTATTATTTTAAACTAATGATATTAAGATGTCTTCGTTCAATGCTATCAAAGAACGGAATAACGTCTAGCCCTCCCCGATTTTATAATAGAAATTTTTAAAAACTAATGATTTTTGGATGTCTTTTATTGCTATCACCGGTTATATTCTAAATACTTTCCATCCTCCACCCCTTTTGTAATGCTTATTATTTTAAACTAATGATATTAAGATGTCTTCGTTCAATGCTATCAAAGAACGGAATAACGTCTAGCCCTCCCGATTTTATAATACAAATTTTTAAAAACTAATGATTTTTGGATGTCTTTTATTGCTATCACCGGTTATATTCAAAATATTTTCCATCCTCCACCCCTATTGTAATGCTTATTATTTTAAACTAATGATATTAAGATGTCTTCGTTCAATGCTATCAAAGAACGGAATAACGTCTAGCCCTCCCCGATTTTATAATACAAATTTTTAAAAACTAATGATTTTTGGATGTCTTTTATTGCTATCACCGGTTATATTCTAAAATACTTTCCACCCTCCACCCTTTTGTAATGCTTATTATTTTAAACTAATGATATTAAGATGTCTTCGTTCAATGCTATCAAAGAACGGAAAAACGTCTAGCCCTCCCAGATTTTATAATACAAATTTTTAAAAACTAATGATTTTTGGATGTCTTTTATTGCTATCACCGTTTATATTCTAAATATTTCCACCTCCACCTCTTTGTAATGCTTATTATTTTAAACTAATGATATTAAGATGTCTTCGTTCAATGCTATCAAAGAACGGAATAACGTCTAGCCCTCCCCGATTTTATAATACAAATTTTTAAAAACTAATGATTTTTGGATGTCTTTTATTGCTATCACCGTTTATATTCTAAAATACTTTCCCATCCTCCACCCTTTTGTAATGCTTATTATTTTAAACTAATGATATTAAGATGTCTTCGTTCAATGCTATCAAAGAACGGAATAACGTCTAGCCCTCCCCGATTTTATAATACAAATTTTTAAAAACTAATGATTTTTGGATGTCTTTTATTGCTATCACCGGTTATATTCTAAATACTTTCCATCCTCCACCTCTTTTGTAATGCTTATTATTTTAAACTAATGATATTAAGATGTCTTCGTTCAATGCTATCAAAGAACGGAATAACGTCTAGCCCTCCCCGATTTTATAATACAAATTTTTAAAAACTAATGATTTTTGGATGTCTTTTATTGCTATCACCGGTTATATTCTAAATACTTTCCATCCTCCACCCCTTTTGTAATGCTTATTATTTTAAACTAATGATATTAAGATGTCTTCGTTCAATGCTATCAAAGAACGGAATAACGTCTAGCCCTCCCCGATTTTATAATACAAATTTTTAAAAACTAATGATTTTTGGATGTCTTTTATTGCTATCACCGGTTATATTCTAAATACTTTCCATCCTCCACCCCTTTTGTAATGCTTATTATTTTAAACTAATGATATTAAGATGTCTTCGTTCAATGCTATCAAAGAACGGAATAACGTCTAGCCCTCCCCGATTTTATAATACAAATTTTTAAAAACTAATGATTTTTGGATGTCTTTTATTGCTATCACCGGTTATATTCTAAATACTTTCCATCCTCCACCCCTTTTGTAATGCTTATTATTTTAAACTCATGATATTAAGATGTCTTCGTTCAATGCTATCAAAGAACGGAATAACGTCTAGCCCTCCCGATTTTATAATACAAATTTTTAAAAACTAATGATTTTTGGATGTCTTTTATTGCTATCACCGGTTATATTCAAAATACTTTCCATCCTCCACCCCTATTGTAATACTTATTATTTTAAACTAATGATATTAAGATGTCTTCGTTCAATGCTATCAAAGAACGGAATAACGTCTAGGCCTCCTCTATTTTATAATACAAATTTTTAAAAACTAATGATTTTTGGATGTCTTTTATTGCTATCACCGGTTATATTCAAAATATTTCCCCTCCTCCACCCCTATTGTAATACTTATTATTTTGAAACTAATGATATTAAGATGTCTTCGTTCAATGCTATCAAAGAACGGAATAACGTCTAGCCCTCCCCGATTTTATAATACAAATTTTTAAAAACTAATGATTTTTGGATGTCTTTTATTGCTATCACCGGTTATATTCTAAATACTTTCCATCCTCCACCCCTTTTGTAATGCTTATTATTTTAAACTAATGATATTAAGATGTCTTCGTTCAATGCTATCAAAGAACGGAATAACGTCTAGCCCTCCCGATTTTATAATACAAATTTTTAAAAACTAATGATTTTTGGATGTCTTTTATTGCTATCACCGGTTATATTCTAAATACTTTCCATCCTCCACCCCTTTTGTAATGCTTATTATTTTAAACTAATGATATTAAGATGTCTTCGTTCAATGCTATCAAAGAACGGAATAACGTCTAGCCCTCCCCGATTTTATAATACAAATTTTTAAAAACTAATGATTTTTGGATGTCTTTTATTGCTATCACCGGTTATATTCTAAATACTTTCCATCCTCCACCCCTTTGTAATGCTTATTATTTTAAACTAATGATATTAAGATGTCTTCGTTCAATGCTATCAAAGAACGGAATAACGTCTAGCCCTCCCGATTTTATAATACAAATTTTTAAAAACTAATGATTTTTGGATGTCTTTTATTGCTATCACCGGTTATATTCTAAATACTTTCCATCCTCCACCCCTTTTGTAATGCTTATTATTTTAAACTAATGATATTAAGATGTCTTCGTTCAATGCTATCAAAGAACGGAATAACGTCTAGCCCTCCCCGATTTTATAATACAAATTTTTAAAAACTAATGATTTTTGGATGTCTTTTATTGCTATCACCGGTTATATTCTAAATACTTTCCATCCTCCACCCCTTTTGTAATGCTTATTATTTTAAACTAATGATATTAAGATGTCTTCGTTCAATGCTATCAAAGAACGGAATAACGTCTAGCCCTCCCGATTTTATAATACAAATTTTTAAAAACTAATGATTTTTGGATGTCTTTTATTGCTATCACCGGTTATATTCTAAATACTTTCCATCCTCCACCCCTTTTGTAATGCTTATTATTTTAAACTAATGATATTAAGATGTCTTCGTTCAATGCTATCAAAGAACGGAATAACGTCTGGCACTCCCCGATTTTATAATACAAATTTTTAAAAACTAATGATTTTTGGATGTTTGTTATTGCCACCACCGGTTTTATTCTAAATACTTTTCAGCCTCCACCTCTTTGTAATGCTTATTATTTTAAACTAATGATATTAAGATGTCTTCGTTCAATGCTATCAAAGAACGGAATAACGTCTGGCACTCCCCGATTTTATAATACAAATTTTTAAAAACTAATGATTTTTGGATGTTTGTTATTGCCATCACCGGTTATATTCTAAATACTTTTCAGCCTCCACCTCTTTTGTAATGCTTATTATTTTAAACTAATGATATTAAGATGTCTTCGTTCAATGCTATCAAAGAACGGAATAACGTCTGGCACTCCCCGATTTTATAATACAAATTTTTAAAAACTAATGATTTTTGGATGTCTTTTATATTCATCACCGGTTATATTCAAAATATTGTCCTCCTCCACCCCTCTTGTAATACTTATTATTTTAAACTAATGATATTAAGATGTCTTCGTTCAATGCTATCAAAGAACGGAATAACGCCTAGCCCTCATGATTTTATAATACAAATTTTTAAAAACTAATGATTTTTGGATGTCTTTTATGTTATCACCGGTTATATTCAAAATATTGGCCCTCCTCCACCCTCTTGTAATACTTATTATTTTGAACTAATGATATTAAGATGTCTTCGTTCAATGCTATCAAAGAACGGAATAACGTCTAGCCCTCCCGATTTTATAATACAAATTTTTAAAAACTAATGATTTTTGGATGTCTTTTAATATTATCACCGGTTATATTCTAAATATTTCTCCTCCTCCACCCTCTTGTAATACTTATTATTTTAAATTAATGATATTAAGATGTCTTCGTTCAATGCTATCAAAGAACGGAATAACGTCTAGCCCTCACTGATTTTATAATACAAATTTTTAAAAACTAATGATTTTTGGATGTCTTTTAATATTATCACCGGTTATATTCAAAATATTGGCCCTCCTCCACCCCTCTTGTAATACTTATTATTTTGAACTAATGATATTAAGATGTCTTCGTTCAATGCTATCAAAGAACGGAATAACGTCTAGCCCTCATTGATTTTATAATACAAATTTTTAAAAACTAATGATTTTTGGATGTCTTTTAATGTTATCACCGGTTATATTCAAAATATTGGCCCTCCTCCACCCCTCTTGTAATACTTATTATTTTAAACTAATGATATTAAGATGTCTTCGTTCAATGCTATCAAAGAACGGAATAACGCCTAGTCTTCACCGATTTTATAATACAAATTTTTAAAAACTAATGATTTTTGGATGTCTTTTAATATTATCACCGGTTATATTCAAAATATTGGCCCTCCTCCACCCCTCTTGTAATACTTATTATTTTAAACTAATGATATTAAGATGTCTTCGTTCAATGCTATCAAAGAACGGAATAACGTCTAGCCACTCCCTGATTTTATAATACAAATTTTTAAAAACTAATGATTTTTGGATGTCTTTTAATATTATCACCGGTTATATTCAAAATATTGGCCCTCCTCCACCCTCTTGTAATACTTATTATTTTGAACTAATGATATTAAGATGTCTTCGTTCAATGCTATCAAAGAACGGAATAACGTCTAGCCCTCATTGATTTTATAATACAAATTTTTAAAAACTAATGATTTTTGGATGTCTTTTAATGTTATCACCGGTTATATTCAAAATATTGGCCCTCCTCCACCCCTCTTGTAATACTTATTATTTTAAACTAATGATATTAAGATGTCTTCGTTCAATGCTATCAAAGAACGGAATAACGCCTAGTCTTCACCGATTTTATAATACAAATTTTTAAAAACTAATGATTTTTGGATGTCTTTTAATGTTATCACCGGTTATATTCAAAATATTGGCCCTCCTCCACCCCTCTTGTAATACTTATTATTTTGAACTAATGATATTAAGATGTCTTCGTTCAATGCTATCAAAGAACGGAATAACGTCTAGCCCTCATTGATTTTATAATACAAATTTTTAAAAACTAATGATTTTTGGATGTCTTTTAATATTATCACCGGTTATATTCAAAATATTGGCCCTCCTCCACCCCTCTTGTAATACTTATTATTTTGAACTAATGATATTAAGATGTCTTCGTTCAATGCTATCAAAGAACGGAATAACGTCTAGCCCTCATTGATTTTATAATACAAATTTTTAAAAACTAATGATTTTTGGATGTCTTTTAATGTTATCACCGGTTATATTTAAAATATTGGCCCTCCTCCACCCCTCTTGTAATACTTATTATTTTGAACTAATGATATTAAGATGTCTTCGTTCAATGCTATCAAAGAACGGAATAACGTCTAGCCCTCATTGATTTTATAATACAAATTTTTAAAAACTAATGATTTTTGGATGTCTTTTAATATTATCACCGGTTATATTCAAAATATTGGCCCTCCTCCACCCCTCTTGTAATACTTATTATTTTGAACTAATGATATTAAGATGTCTTCGTTCAATGCTATCAAAGAACGGAATAACGTCTAGCCCTCATTGATTTTATAATACAAATTTTTAAAAACTAATGATTTTTGGATGTCTTTTAATATTATCACCGGTTATATTCAAAATATTGGCCCTCCTCCACCCCTCTTGTAATACTTATTATTTTGAACTAATGATATTAAGATGTCTTCGTTCAATGCTATCAAAGAACGGAATAACGTCTAGCCCTCATTGATTTTATAATACAAATTTTTAAAAACTAATGATTTTTGGATGTCTTTTAATGTTATCACCGGTTATATTCAAAATATTGGCCCTCCTCCACCCCTCTTGTAATACTTATTATTTTGAACTAATGATATTAAGATGTCTTCGTTCAATGCTATCAAAGAACGGAATAACGTCTAGCCCTCATTGATTTTATAATACAAATTTTTAAAAACTAATGATTTTTGGATGTCTTTTAATGTTATCACCGGTTATATTCAAAATATTGGCCCTCCTCCACCCCTCTTGTAATACTTATTATTTTGAACTAATGATATTAAGATGTCTTCGTTCAATGCTATCAAAGAACGGAATAACGTCTAGCACTCCCGATTTTATAATACAAATTTTTAAAAACTAATGATTTTTGGATGTCTTTTAATATTATCACCGGTTATATTCAAAATATTGGCCCTCCTCCACCCCTCTTGTAATACTTATTATTTTGAACTAATGATATTAAGATGTCTTCGTTCAATGCTATCAAAGAACGGAATAACGTCTAGCCTTCCCCGATTTTATAATACAAATTTTTAAAAACTAATGATTTTTGGATGTCTTTTAATATTATCACCGGTTATATTCAAAATATTGGCCCTCCTCCACCCTCTTGTAATACTTATTATTTTGAACTAATGATATTAAGATGTCTTCGTTCAATGCTATCAAAGAACGGAATAACGTCTAGCCCTCATTGATTTTATAATACAAATTTTTAAAAACTAATGATTTTTGGATGTCTTTTAATATTATCACCGGTTATATTCAAAATATTGGCCCTCCTCCACCCCTCTTGTAATACTTATTATTTTGAACTAATGATATTAAGATGTCTTCGTTCAATGCTATCAAAGAACGGAATAACGTCTAGCCCTCATTGATTTTATAATACAAATTTTTAAAAACTAATGATTTTTGGATGTCTTTTAATATTATCACCGGTTATATTCAAAATATTGGCCCTCCTCCACCCCTCTTGTAATACTTATTATTTTGAACTAATGATATTAAGATGTCTTCGTTCAATGCTATCAAAGAACGGAATAACGTCTAGCCCTCATTGATTTTATAATACAAATTTTTAAAAACTAATGATTTTTGGATGTCTTTTAATATTATCACCGGTTATATTCAAAATATTGGCCCTCCTCCACCCCTCTTGTAATACTTATTATTTTGAACTAATGATATTAAGATGTCTTCGTTCAATGCTATCAAAGAACGGAATAACGTCTAGCCCTCATTGATTTTATAATACAAATTTTTAAAAACTAATGATTTTTGGATGTCTTTTAATATTATCACCGGTTATATTCAAAATATTGGCCCTCCTCCACCCCTCTTGTAATACTTATTATTTTGAACTAATGATATTAAGATGTCTTCGTTCAATGCTATCAAAGAACGGAATAACGTCTAGCCCTCATTGATTTTATAATACAAATTTTTAAAAACTAATGATTTTTGGATGTCTTTTAATATTATCACCGGTTATATTCAAAATATTGGCCCTCCTCCACCCCTCTTGTAATACTTATTATTTTGAACTAATGATATTAAGATGTCTTCGTTCAATGCTATCAAAGAACGGAATAACGTCTAGCCCTCATTGATTTTATAATACAAATTTTTAAAAACTAATGATTTTTGGATGTCTTTTAATATTATCACCGGTTATATTCAAAATATTGGCCCTCCTCCACCCCTCTTGTAATACTTATTATTTTGAACTAATGATATTAAGATGTCTTCGTTCAATGCTATCAAAGAACGGAATAACGTCTAGCCCTCACTGATTTTATAATACAAATTTTTAAAAACTAATGATTTTTGGATGTCTTTTAATATTATCACCGGTTATATTCAAAATATTGGCCCTCCTCCACCCCTCTTGTAATACTTATTATTTTGAACTAATGATATTAAGATGTCTTCGTTCAATGCTATCAAAGAACGGAATAACGTCTAGCCCTCCCTGATTTTATAATACAAATTTTTAAAAACTAATGATTTTTGGATGTCTTTTAATATTATCACCGGTTATATTCAAAATATTGGCCCTCCTCCACCCCTCTTGTAATACTTATTATTTTGAACTAATGATATTAAGATGTCTTCGTTCAATGCTATCAAAGAACGGAATAACGTCTAGCCCTCATTGATTTTATAATACAAATTTTTAAAAACTAATGATTTTTGGATGTCTTTTAATATTATCACCGGTTATATTCAAAATATTGGCCCTCCTCCACCCCTCTTGTAATACTTATTATTTTGAACTAATGATATTAAGATGTCTTCGTTCAATGCTATCAAAGAACGGAATAGCGTCTGGCGCTATCCGATTTTATAATACAAATTTTTAAAAACTAATGATTTTTGGATGTCTTTTAATGTTATCACCGGTTATATTTAAAATATTGGCCCTCCTCCACCCCTCTTGTAATACTTATTATTTTGAACTAATGATATTAAGATGTCTTCGTTCAATGCTATCAAAGAACGGAATAACGTCTAGCCCTCATTGATTTTATAATACAAATTTTTAAAAACTAATGATTTTTGGATGTCTTTTAATATTATCACCGGTTATATTCAAAATATTGGCCCTCCTCCACCCCTCTTGTAATACTTATTATTTTGAACTAATGATATTAAGATGTCTTCGTTCAATGCTATCAAAGAACGGAATAACGTCTAGCCCTCCCTGATTTTATAATACAAATTTTTAAAAACTAATGATTTTTGGATGTCTTTTAATATTATCACCGGTTATATTCAAAATATTGGCCCTCCTCCACCCTCTTGTAATACTTATTATTTTGAACTAATGATATTAAGATGTCTTCGTTCAATGCTATCAAAGAACGGAATAACGTCTAGCCCTCATTGATTTTATAATACAAATTTTTAAAAACTAATGATTTTTGGATGTCTTTTAATGTTATCACCGGTTATATTCAAAATATTTCTCCTCCTCCACCCCTCTTGTAATACTTATTATTTTAAACTAATGATATTAAGATGTCTTCGTTCAATGCTATCAAAGAACGGAATAACGCCTAGTCTTCACCGATTTTATAATACAAATTTTTAAAAACTAATGATTTTTGGATGTCTTTTAATGTTATCACCGGTTATATTCAAAATATTGGCCCTCCTCCACCCCTCTTGTAATACTTATTATTTTAAACTAATGATATTAAGATGTCTTCGTTCAATGCTATCAAAGAACGGAATAACGCCTAGCCCTCATTGATTTTATAATACAAATTTTTAAAAACTAATGATTTTTGGATGTCTTTTAATGTTATCACCGGTTATATTCAAAATATTGGCCCTCCTCCACCCCTCTTGTAATACTTATTATTTTGAACTAATGATATTAAGATGTCTTCGTTCAATGCTATCAAAGAACGGAATAACGTCTAGCCCTCCCCGATTTTATAATACAAATTTTTAAAAACTAATGATTTTTGGATGTCTTTTAATGTTATCACCGGTTATATTCAAAATATTGGCCCTCCTCCACCCCTCTTGTAATACTTATTATTTTAAACTAATGATATTAAGATGTCTTCGTTCAATGCTATCAAAGAACGGAATAACGCCTAGTCTTCACCGATTTTATAATACAAATTTTTAAAAACTAATGATTTTTGGATGTCTTTTAATGTTATCACCGGTTATATTCAAAATATTTCTCCTCCTCCACCCTCTTGTAATACTTATTATTTTAAATTAATGATATTAAGATGTCTTCGTTCAATGCTATCAAAGAACGGAATAACGCCTAGTCTTCACCGATTTTATAATACAAATTTTTAAAAACTAATGATTTTTGGATGTCTTTTAATATTATCACCGGTTATATTCAAAATATTGGCCCTCCTCCACCCCTCTTGTAATACTTATTATTTTGAACTAATGATATTAAGATGTCTTCGTTCAATGCTATCAAAGAACGGAATAACGTCTAGCCCTCATTGATTTTATAATACAAATTTTTAAAAACTAATGATTTTTGGATGTCTTTTAATATTATCACCGGTTATATTCAAAATATTGGCCCTCCTCCACCCCTCTTGTAATACTTATTATTTTGAACTAATGATATTAAGATGTCTTCGTTCAATGCTATCAAAGAACGGAATAACGTCTAGCCCTCATTGATTTTATAATACAAATTTTTAAAAACTAATGATTTTTGGATGTCTTTTAATATTATCACCGGTTATATTCAAAATATTGGCCCTCCTCCACCCTCTTGTAATACTTATTATTTTGAACTAATGATATTAAGATGTCCTCGTTCAATGCTATCAAAGAACGGAATAACGTCTAGCCCTCATTGATTTTATAATACAAATTTTTAAAAACTAATGATTTTTGGATGTCTTTTAATATTATCACCGGTTATATTCAAAATATTGGCCCTCCTCCACCCCTCTTGTAATACTTATTATTTTGAACTAATGATATTAAGATGTCTTCGTTCAATGCTATCAAAGAACGGAATAACGTCTAGCCCTCATTGATTTTATAATACAAATTTTTAAAAACTAATGATTTTTGGATGTCTTTTAATATTATCACCGGTTATATTCAAAATATTGGCCCTCCTCCACCCCTCTTGTAATACTTATTATTTTGAACTAATGATATTAAGATGTCTTCGTTCAATGCTATCAAAGAACGGAATAACGTCTAGCCCTCATTGATTTTATAATACAAATTTTTAAAAACTAATGATTTTTGGATGTCTTTTAATATTATCACCGGTTATATTCAAAATATTGGCCCTCCTCCACCCCTCTTGTAATACTTATTATTTTGAACTAATGATATTAAGATGTCTTCGTTCAATGCTATCAAAGAACGGAATAACGTCTAGCCCTCATTGATTTTATAATACAAATTTTTAAAAACTAATGATTTTTGGATGTCTTTTAATATTATCACCGGTTATATTCAAAATATTGGCCCTCCTCCACCCCTCTTGTAATACTTATTATTTTAAACTAATGATATTAAGATGTCTTCGTTCAATGCTATCAAAGAACGGAATAACGCCTAGTCTTCACCGATTTTATAATACAAATTTTTAAAAACTAATGATTTTTGGATGTCTTTTAATGTTATCACCGGTTATATTCAAAATATTGGCCCTCCTCCACCCCTCTTGTAATACTTATTATTTTAAACTAATGATATTAAGATGTCTTCGTTCAATGCTATCAAAGAACGGAATAACGCCTAGTCTTCACCGATTTTATAATACAAATTTTTAAAAACTAATGATTTTTGGATGTCTTTTAATGTTATCACCGGTTATATTCAAAATATTGGCCCTCCTCCACCCCTCTTGTAATACTTATTATTTTAAACTAATGATATTAAGATGTCTTCGTTCAATGCTATCAAAGAACGGAATAACGCCTAGTCTTCACCGATTTTATAATACAAATTTTTAAAAACTAATGATTTTTGGATGTCTTTTAATGTTATCACCGGTTATATTCAAAATATTGGCCCTCCTCCACCCCTCTTGTAATACTTATTATTTTAAACTAATGATATTAAGATGTCTTCGTTCAATGCTATCAAAGAACGGAATAACGTCTAGCCCTCATTGATTTTATAATACAAATTTTTAAAAACTAATGATTTTTGGATGTCTTTTAATATTATCACCGGTTATATTCAAAATATTGGCCCTCCTCCACCCCTCTTGTAATACTTATTATTTTAAACTAATGATATTAAGATGTCTTCGTTCAATGCTATCAAAGAACGGAATAACGCCTAGTCTTCACCGATTTTATAATACAAATTTTTAAAACTAATGATTTTTGGATGTCTTTTAATATTATCACCGGTTATATTCAAAATATTGGCCCTCCTCCACCCCTCTTGTAATACTTATTATTTTGAACTAATGATATTAAGATGTCTTCGTTCAATGCTATCAAAGAACGGAATAACGTCTAGCCCTCATTGATTTTATAATACAAATTTTTAAAAACTAATGATTTTTGGATGTCTTTTAATGTTATCACCGGTTATATTCAAAATATTGGCCCTCCTCCACCCCTCTTGTAATACTTATTATTTTGAACTAATGATATTAAGATGTCTTCGTTCAATGCTATCAAAGAACGGAATAACGTCTAGCCCTCATTGATTTTATAATACAAATTTTTAAAAACTAATGATTTTTGGATGTCTTTTAATATTATCACCGGTTATATTCAAAATATTGGCCCTCCTCCACCCCTCTTGTAATACTTATTATTTTGAACTAATGATATTAAGATGTCTTCGTTCAATGCTATCAAAGAACGGAATAACGTCTGGCACTCCCCGATTTTATAATACAAATTTTTAAAAACTAATGATTTTTGGATGTCTTTTAATATTATCACCGGTTATATTCAAAATATTGGCCCTCCTCCACCCCTCTTGTAATACTTATTATTTTGAACTAATGATATTAAGATGTCTTCGTTCAATGCTATCAAAGAACGGAATAACGTCTAGCCCTCGTGATTTTATAATACAAATTTTTAAAAACTAATGATTTTTGGATGTCTTTTAATATTATCACCGGTTATATTCAAAATATTGGCCCTCCTCCACCCCTCTTGTAATACTTATTATTTTGAACTAATGATATTAAGATGTCTTCGTTCAATGCTATCAAAGAACGGAATAACGTCTAGCCCTCATTGATTTTATAATACAAATTTTTAAAAACTAATGATTTTTGGATGTCTTTTAATGTTATCACCGGTTATATTTAAAATATTGGCCCTCCTCCACCCTCTTGTAATACTTATTATTTTGAACTAATGATATTAAGATGTCTTCGTTCAATGCTATCAAAGAACGGAATAACGTCTAGCCCTCATTGATTTTATAATACAAATTTTTAAAAACTAATGATTTTTGGATGTCTTTTAATATTATCACCGGTTATATTCAAAATATTGGCCCTCCTCCACCCCTCTTGTAATACTTATTATTTTGAACTAATGATATTAAGATGTCTTCGTTCAACTCTATCAAAGAACGGAATAACGTCTAGCCCTCCCCGATTTTATAATAAAAATTTTTAAAAGCTATTGATTTTTGGATGTCTTTTAATATTATCACCGGTTATATTCAAAATATTGGCCCTCCTCCACCCTCTTGTAATACTTATTATTTTGAACTAATGATATTAAGATGTCTTCGTTCAATGCTATCAAAGAACGGAATAACGTCTAGCCCTCATTGATTTTATAATACAAATTTTTAAAAACTAATGATTTTTGGATGTCTTTTAATATTATCACCGGTTATATTCAAAATATTGGCCCTCCTCCACCCCTCTTGTAATACTTATTATTTTGAACTAATGATATTAAGATGTCTTCGTTCAATGCTATCAAAGAACGGAATAACGTCTAGCCACTTATTGATTTTATAATACAAATTTTTAAAAACTAATGATTTTTGGATGTCTTTTAATATTATCACCGGTTATATTCAAAATATTGGCCCTCCTCCACCCCTCTTGTAATACTTATTATTTTGAACTAATGATATTAAGATGTCTTCGTTCAATGCTATCAAAGAACGGAATAACGTCTAGCCCTCATTGATTTTATAATACAAATTTTTAAAAACTAATGATTTTTGGATGTCTTTTAATATTATCACCGGTTATATTCAAAATATTGGCCCTCCTCCACCCCTCTTGTAATACTTATTATTTTGAACTAATGATATTAAGATGTCTTCGTTCAATGCTATCAAAGAACGGAATAACGTCTAGCCCTCATTGATTTTATAATACAAATTTTTAAAAACTAATGATTTTTGGATGTCTTTTAATGTTATCACCGGTTATATTCTAAAATATTGGCCCTCCTCACCCCTCTTGTAATACTTATTATTTTGAACTAATGATATTGAGATGTCTTCGTTCAATGCTATCAAAGAACGGAATAACGTCTAGCCCTCATTGGTTTTATAATACAAATTTTTAAAAACTAATGATTTTTGGATGTCTTTTAATATTATCACCGGTTATATTCAAAATATTGGCCCTCCTCCACCCCTCTTGTAATACTTATTATTTTGAACTAATGATATTAAGATGTCTTCGTTCAATGCTATCAAAGAACGGAATAACGTCTAGCCCTCCCAGATTTTATAATACAAATTTTTAAAAACTAATGATTTTTGGATGTCTTTTAATATTATCACCGGTTATATTCAAAATATTGGCCCTCCTCCACCCTCTTGTAATACTTATTATTTTGAACTAATGATATTAAGATGTCTTCGTTCAATGCTATCAAAGAACGGAATAACGTCTAGCCCTCATTGATTTTATAATACAAATTTTTAAAAACTAATGATTTTTGGATGTCTTTTAATATTATCACCGGTTATATTCAAAATATTGGCCCTCCTCCACCCCTCTTGTAATACTTATTATTTTGAACTAATGATATTAAGATGTCTTCGTTCAATGCTATCAAAGAACGGAATAACGTCTAGCCACTTATTGATTTTATAATACAAATTTTTAAAAACTAATGATTTTTGGATGTCTTTTAATATTATCACCGGTTATATTCAAAATATTGGCCCTCCTCCACCCCTCTTGTAATACTTATTATTTTGAACTAATGATATTAAGATGTCTTCGTTCAATGCTATCAAAGAACGGAATAACGTCTAGCCCTCATTGATTTTATAATACAAATTTTTAAAAACTAATGATTTTTGGATGTCTTTTAATATTATCACCGGTTATATTCAAAATATTGGCCCTCCTCCACCCCTCTTGTAATACTTATTATTTTGAACTAATGATATTAAGATGTCTTCGTTCAATGCTATCAAAGAACGGAATAACGTCTAGTCGTCCCCGATTTTATAATACAAATTTTTAAAAACTAATGATTTTTGGATGTTTGTTATTGCCATCACCGGTTATATTCTAAATACTTTCCAGCCTCCACCTCTTTTGTAATGCTTATTATTTTAAACTAATGATATTAAGATGTCTTCGTTCAATGCTATCAAAGAACGGAATAACGTCTGGCACTCCCCGATTTTATAATACAAAATTTTAAAAACTAATGATTTTTGGATGTCTTTTAATATTATCACCGGTTATATTCAAAATATTGGCCCTCCTCCACCCCTCTTGTAATACTTATTATTTTGAACTAATGATATTAAGATGTCTTCGTTCAATGCTATCAAAGAACGGAATAACGTCTAGTCGTCCCCGATTTTATAATACAAATTTTTAAAAACTAATGATTTTTGGATGTTTGTTATTGCTATCACCGGTTATATTCTAAATACTTTCCATCCTCCACCCCTTTTGTAATGCTTATTATTTTAAACTAATGATATTAAGATGTCTTCGTTCAATGCTATCAAAGAACGGAATAACGTCTAGCCCTCATTGATTTTATAATACAAATTTTTAAAAACTAATGATTTTTGGATGTCTTTTAATGTTATCACCGGTTATATTTAAAATATTGGCCCTCCTCCACCCCTCTTGTAATACTTATTATTTTGAACTAATGATATTAAGATGTCTTCGTTCAATGCTATCAAAGAACGGAATAACGTCTAGCCCTCATTGATTTTATAATACAAATTTTTAAAAACTAATGATTTTTGGATGTCTTTTAATATTATCACCGGTTATATTCAAAATATTGGCCCTCCTCCACCCCTCTTGTAATACTTATTATTTTGAACTAATGATATTAAGATGTCTTCGTTCAATGCTATCAAAGAACGGAATAACGTCTAGCCCTCATTGATTTTATAATACAAATTTTTAAAAACTAATGATTTTTGGATGCCTTTTATTGCTATCACCGGTTATATTCTAAAATATTTCCATCCTCCACCCCTTTTGTAATGCTTAATATTTTAAACTAATGATATTAAGATGTCTTCGTTCAATGCTATCAAAGAACGGAATAACGTCTAGCCCTCCCGATTTTATAATAGAAATTTTTAAAAACTAATGATTTTTGGATGCCTTTTATTGCTATCACCGGTTATATTTAAAATACTTTCCATCCTCCACCCCTTTTGTAATGCTTATTATTTTAAACTAATGATATTAAGATGTCTTCGTTCAATGCTATCAAAGAACGGAATAACGTCTAGCCCTCCCGGATTTTATAATAGAAATTTTTAAAAACTAATGATTTTTGGATGCCTTTTGTTGCTATCACCGGTTATATTCTAAATACTTTCCATCCTCCACCCCTTTTGTAATGCTTAATATTTTAAACTAATGATATTAAGATGTCTTCGTTCAATGCTATCAAAGAACGGAATAACGTCTAGCCCTCCCCGATTTTATAATAGAAATTTTTAAAAACTAATGATTTTTGGATGCCTTTTATTGCTATCACCGGTTATATTCTAAATACTTTCCATCCTCCACCCCTTTTGTAATGCTTATTATTTTAAACTAATGATATTAAGATGTCTTCGTTCAATGCTATCAAAGAACGGAATAACGTCTAGCCCTCCCGGATTTTATAATAGAAATTTTTAAAAACTAATGATTTTTGGATGCCTTTTATTGCTATCACCGGTTATATTCTAAATACTTTCCATCCTCCACCCCTTTTGTAATGCTTATTATTTTAAACTAATGATATTAAGATGTCTTCGTTCAATGCTATCAAAGAACGGAATAACGTCTAGCCCTCCCCGATTTTATAATAGAAATTTTTAAAAACTAATGATTTTTGGATGCCTTTTATTGCTATCACCGGTTATATTCTAAATACTTTCCATCCTCCACCCCTTTTGTAATGCTTAATATTTTAAACTAATGATATTAAGATGTCTTCGTTCAATGCTATCAAAGAACGGAATAACGTCTAGCCCTCCCGGATTTTATAATAGAAAATTTTTAAAAAACTAATGATTTTTGGATGTCTTTTATTGCTATCACCGGTTATATTTAAAATATTTCCCACCCTCCACCCCTATTGTAATACTTATTATTTTAAACTAATGATATTAAGATGTCCTCGTTCAATGCAATCAAAGAACGGAATAACGTCTAGCCCTCCCGGATTTTATAATAGAAATTTTTAAAAACTAATGATTTTTGGATGTCTTTTATTACTATCACCGGTTATATTTAAAATATTTCCCACCTCCACCCCTTTTGTAATACTTATTATTTTAAACTAATGATATTAAGATGTCTTCGTTCAATGCTATCAAAGAACGGAATAACGTCTAGCCCTCCCGGATTTTATAATAGAAATTTTTAAAAACTAATGATTTTTGGATGCCTTTTATTGCTATCACCGGTTATATTCTAAATACTTTCCATCCTCCACCCCTTTTGTAATGCTTATTATTTTAAACTAATGATATTAAGATGTCTTCGTTCAATGCTATCAAAGAACGGAATAACGTCTAGCCCTCCCGGATTTTATAATAGAAATTTTTAAAAACTAATGATTTTTGGATGCCTTTTATTGCTATCACCGGTTATATTCTAAATACTTTCCATCCTTCACCCCTTTTGTAATGCTTAATATTTTAAACTAATGATATTAAGATGTCTTCGTTCAATGCTATCAAAGAACGGAATAACGTCTAGCCCTCCCGGATTTTATAATAGAAATTTTTAAAAACTAATGATTTTTGGATGCCTTTTATTGCTATCACCGGTTATATTCTAAATACTTTCCATCCTCCACCCCTTTTGTAATGCTTATTATTTTAAACTAATGATATTAAGATGTCTTCGTTCAATGCTATCAAAGAACGGAATAACGTCTAGCCCTCCCGGATTTTATAATAGAAATTTTTAAAAACTAATGATTTTTGGATGCATTTTATTGCTATCACCGGTTATATTCTAAATACTTTCCATCCTCCACCCCTTTTGTAATGCTTAATATTTTAAACTAATGATATTAAGATGTCTTCGTTCAATGCAATCAAAGAACGGAATAACGTCTAGCCCTCCCGGATTTTATAATAGAAATTTTTAAAAACTAATGATTTTTGGATGTCTTTTATTACTATCACCGGTTATATTCAAAATATTTCCCCTCCTCCACCCCTATTGTAATACTTATTATTTTAAACTAATGATATTAAGATCTCTTCGTTCAATGCTATCAAAGAACGGAATAACGTCTAGCCCTCCCGGATTTTGTAATATAAATTTTTAAAAACTAATGATTTTTGGATGCCTTTTATTGCTATCACCGGTTATATTCAAAATATTTCCCCTTCTCCACCCCTTTTGTAATGCTTATTATTTTATACTAATGATATTAAGATGTCTTCGTTTAATGCTATTAAAGAACATAATAACGTCTAGCCCTCCCGGATTTTATAATACAAATTTTTAAAAAGTAATAATTTTTGGATGTCTTTTATTGCTATCACCGGTTATATTCAAAATATTTCCCCTTCTCCACCCCTTTTGTAATGCTTATTATTTTAAACTAATGAGATTAAGATGTCTTCGTTCAATGCTATCAAAGAACGGAATAACGCCTCGCCCTCCCCGATTGTATAATACAAATTTTTAAAAAGTGATGATTTTTAGATGTCGTGTATTGTTACCACCGGTTATATTCTAACTCATCCACCGCTCTTGTAATACTAATCTTTTTAAACTTAGGATAATTTTAGGATGGATGCGTTCAATGCTATCAAAGAATGAAATAACTATTGTCCTTTTCGACTGTTATAACACAAATTTTTTAAAACTAATGATTTTTAGAGGCTGTGGTTTAATTATTTCACCGGCTTTATTATAAACAATTTCCCTCCTCCACCCCCGTTGTAATACTATTTAATTTAAACTTATAATTGTAGGATGGATGCGTTTAATGCTATCAAAGAACGTAATAACTTTTAATGTATCCTTCGTGGTAAAATAGTTTTTTGAACTTTTAAATAATAGTATCCAATTTTTTTCGATATAATTATTTTTTCTGTTTGCAATACAGCTAATAATTTAATAATAATTATGATAATGTCTATTTAGGAAACTTACATATTACTTAGTAATCAAAAAATCTCACTGAATCAGACCTTCCATAAAAGTAGCCTCACACTTGTATGTGAGACTTAAAAATATATATTTAAACAAAGAAATATTTAACAAACGTAAAAATATATAAGTATACGCATTTACATAAAAAATTTAAAAAATAATTTGCTAATTTATATTTTAATGGGACATAATTTAAAAGAAACAATTCATGTAACAATGAAAACTGATTATAAAATCAAGAAATATCGTGTTTACAAAAAATAACATAATTATAATATAAACGACTCACCTGAGAATCAAACTAAAGAATTTTTTACATCTCAGGAACAGCTCCATCCAAATCTGCTTCTAGAACCGAGTCCATTTAATGCAGTTTCATCTTTCACTCCGGGTAATCTTCTAATCCCGGCGACGACCAACTCGTTCTAACATGCATTCATACTATCACAAAACAGTTCCTATAAGCCGACTCTTTAGCTGTCAAAAAATGGGAATTTTGAATTTGCCACGGTAACCTGGTGTTACGATTAACTCAACAGTCTGGGAAGGATACAGATAGCACAACTAAACGCGGATCTCGTGTTGAAAATCTTTAAATTTATGAAAATATAAATAACTATACAAAGAAAAAAAAAGAAAGCAGCTTATAATTGTTGCAAGAACAAAAAAAATTGTGGATGGAAGAGCTGTTAAGTGACTTAAGCGCAGGGGTTAAAGGCAGGCCAGTAGTTAAAAGTGACAATAGATCATGAGAAACACACTTCACAGAACAGAATATAAATGCAAAGAAATCCCGGAAGAGGAAGTAGGCGCAATGGAAGACATTAGAGATAATGAAATAGGGATACCAACATATCATGAATATTTAGACATGATTTAAAAAATGAAACAGAAAATGTTACCTGGTCCAGATGAAATTTCCAATGAGCTAATTAAAAACAGAGGGAAAAATTATTAACAAGCATCTATACTCTAATAGTTAGAATATTTGAAGCAGAAGAAATACCCGAGGATTGGAATGAAGGCAGAATTATACCAATATTGAAGAAAGGAGAAGTAACAAACTGTAACAACTAAAATTCTAACAGCCCCCATCAAGCAAAAACTCACTCAATTCATAGAGGAAAAATTTGAGGACTACCAGGAAGAATTCAGAGAAGGCAGATCCACCACAGAATGCCGCAAACACAACAGAGAACTCCACATCCTCTTCGTAGACGTCAGACAAGCCTTTGACTGTATTGGATGAAATAAATTGTTTATTGAAATGAAAAATCAAGATATACCAGCAAAATTAATAAGATTAACAAAAATGACCATGGAGCTCGAGCTAAAGTTAACTGTCAAGCACATTATTCAACATAGCAGTAGAAGAAACTGCTATGTTGAATAATGTGGTTGACAGAGAAATCATAAAAGAAACATCTAAAGAGGTGTTGGGCATGGAAGGTAAAGAAAGAAGAACAAGAACGAATCACTGGTTTGACGAAGAATGTCAAACTATAACAGAAAGAAAAAACAGAGCATATCTACAGATGCAACAGAGACACAGAACCCAACAAGCAGAGGAAGAATATAAACAACTACGTAAAGAAGAAAAGAAAATTCACCGAAGAAAGAAGAGAGAATATATCAACAAAGAACTACAAGAACTAAGTAAACCAACAGAGACAAGAAAACTTTACCAGAAACTCAACAAAAGCAGAAAAGAGTTCAAACCGAGAACAACGATGTGTAAAGATAAGGAAGGTAATATATTGACAGAACAGCAAGAGATACTTAGAAGATGGACAGAACATTTTAAGGAAAAGCTTGGGGTGAATAGGACGGAGATGAACCCTAATATACCGTTAGACCAAGCAGACAACAGAGAAAAGAGTCCATCAACAATAGCAGAGATTAGAACAGCAGTGGATAAATTAAAGAACAATAAATCACCGGGATCGGATCAAATATCATCGGAGCTACTGAAAGAAGGAGAAGACGCATTACTTAAAGTCATACATGAGCTGATAAGAAAGATAGGGTTGAATAAACAGCTACCAAAGGAGTGGAATAGCGGCATTATTGTACGACTACATAAAAAAGGAAACCAGTTAGAATGTGAAAAGTACCGTGGAATCACGCTGTTGAATGCGGCGTACAAAATAATGTCCAACGTAATGTATGAAAGACTTAGACCATACGCTGAAAAAATAGTTGGCAAATACCAATGTGGCTTCTGTAGACAGAAGTCAACAATAGACCAGATATTTGTTCTGCGACAGATCCTTGAAAAAACAAGTGAATATAACATCGACACATCATCTCCTCATAGACTTCGAAAGCGCATATGACAATATAAACCGAGAATTCCTAACAAAAGCAATGAAAGAATTTAACATACCAACACAGCTAATAGAATTGAAAAAAGAAATACTAAAAGTAGAAAGTAAAATCCGGATACAAAACGAATTAACGGAAACAATAGATGTGAAGAAGGGACTACGCCAGGGAGACGCTCTATCATGCATATTATTCAACATTATACTTGAAAAATAATAAGAGACACAACAGTTAATACCCAAGGAACAATAATTAATAAAAGCGTGCAAGTACTAGCATTTGCAGATGATGTTGACATAATCGCAAGATCAAGAAGAGAAATGATAGAGGCATTTACTCAAATAGAACGATAGTGGTCTTAAAATCAATCAGACAAAAACAAAATATATGCCTGCAAATAAAAACGCACAAATAAGGCAGCTGCCAAATTTAACAATAGGAGAATACAACATTGAGGCGGTAAAAAACTTTACATACTTAGGATCCCTAGTTACGTCTGATAACAACGTTGCAGAGGAAGTGAAGAGGAGAATATTTATTGCCAATAAATGTTACCATGGCTTAATTAGGCAACTAAGATCAGATAACGTATCCAGAAAAACATAATGCCAAATATACAAAACCTTAATAAGACCGGTATTCACATACGGTTCAGAAACCTGGGCACTCTCTAAAAGGGAGAAAACGTTATTAGTCACCTTTGAAAGAAAAATCTTGCGACACCTATACCAAGATCCGGATATCATAACATTCATTAAAATAGGAAGGCTTTGTTGGATTGGACATGTGGAAAGAATGGAAGAAGGCGAAATACCAAACAAAATATTCAAACAAGTGCCAGTAGGAAAAAGAACAAGAGGAAGACCGAAGCTGAGATACGTAGAACAAATAGAAAATGATATAACAACATTAAAAATTAAAAACTGGAAAAAAAAGCACGAAACAGGTCAGAATGGAGAAGAATCCTTGAACAGGCCAATACCCAAAAAGGGTTGTCGAGCCAGTGATGATGATGAAGTAGAAGGAACAGTCAAGGCCAACAAAATTAAAGAAACTACAGCCCACTCCTCAACACAAATAGTTGCATATGCAGATGATTAAGTTCTTAAAAGAGACAAGTAAATATTAAAAGAAGTAGTAACAATCCTGGCAAAATAAACACGGAAAGAGGTCTCTAAATCAACGAAGAAAAAACAAAATATCTACTCTGCTCTAGAAATGAAGATAACAGAAGTAAAGAAATAACGGAACGAGTACTAGCAGGCAACAAAACATACTGGAGATATCATAGGCTTATGAAGGACAAGAACTCATCCAGAAATACGAAACTGAAAATATACAGAGTTGCAATCAGACCAGTAGTTACGTACGCAGCTGAGACAATGTGCCTCATGAAAAAGATGAAGAAAAATTGGGAATTTTCGAAAGGAAAATCCTCAGACGGATTATGGGCCCGATAAAAATGAACAACGGAGAAATGAGAAAAAGGATGAACTATGAACTAAGAGAGATAGTAAAGGGAGAAGATATAGTTAGATTTATTAAAGCACAGAGGCTGAGATGGCTGGGACACATAGAGAGCAGGAAAAACGACCTACTAATTAAGAAGATTCGCAGATAGAAGCCAGCAACTGAAATACCAAGGGGAGGACCCAGAGAGAGATGGGAGGATCAGGTTATGAGAGATATCAAAATTCTGGAAGTGACAAAGAAAGTGAAAGAAAATTGTAACGAAAGCTAAGTCATACAACAAACTTGAGTGGTTCACCGCAATAAGCAAATCAGAAAACTCTAAGTAAGAGCAGCAAACATTCGATATATAATATAGAAATCTTACATTACATTCGGTATCCAATTCTTTCTTCTTCATTGCAAAATTCTTATTTTAGACAGCTATTAAGAAGACTCGGATCAGCCTTGTACAACTGAACCTCGAAACCCTAAAGTCTCAAGAGTTAGTCAACTTATTGACCCAAGAACTGCATGTGATCTCATTTGACAATCAAACCCATTACGCTCTCATTCTTAAAACGTGGAGATTGATTTAAGGATTATGGAATTATATATTATAAATTTATATTCAATATTATGTATTTGTTATATTTTATTTATGTATGTCAAAAATAAAAACATGCATTATAGCATATTTTATATGAAAATTGTGTATGTCATATCTCCACCAGACTCATACTCCTACCTTTACGCGTAAACAACATTTGACAACAAATCTAGAGGTAAATAAGAGTTATTTTAATATGGACAATCACCATCACTTTTATGGTAAACATACAAAACACCTTGATTTACCATATAGGCATTCATGTCGACAATATTTTAAAGAATACGACATTTTAACAGTACCTTCTATATATATATTTTTAAATATATACTACATGTAAAAGCCAATATAACTACTTTTCATTTAAACTCTGATTATCACCAGTACCCAACTAGGCAAAATGACCTCATCAGAGTACCAAAGCATAATACAGCACGGTTTGAAAAATCCCAGTATTATATGGGTATAAGACTTTTCAATCATCTTCCCAACAGTATTAAATCTGAAATGAATTTAAATGAATTTCGAAGTAAATTAAAATTTTTTCTATTGCAAAATTGTTTCTACAGTGTAAATGAATATATGGGGGATGTAAATAATTAATTATATGTATTTTTTATCCTTTTACTCTGAAATTGTGATGTTTTTATAATGTATTTATATATAAATATATATATATATATATATATATATATATATATATGGTTTTTTTTAATCGACTTATATCATGTAAATGATCTTTCAGGATGAATAAATTATTATTATTATCTATTCTAAAACCAACTAAACCAAAAATATATCCATGTATATTACATGTAGCATAGGATTAGAAAAGATAATAAGCAATAAACTTATGTGGTATTTAGAATAAAACAAATTAATTATTCCAGAACAATCCTCAACCTCGTTGACTTAGAATTAGAAATCCACGAAACATTCACAATACAACAGCACTGTGTTGGAATATTTTTTGATATAAGCAAAGCATATGGTACAGGTTAGAAATATTCAATCAATAAAACACTCAGAAACTGATTAATAAGGGGTAACATATTAAAATATTAAAATACATTTCAAATTTTCTTGAAAACAGACAATTTCAAGTTCGAGTTGACGGAACATATTCTCAAACACAAATTCAACAAAATGGTATACCACAAGGATCAAACTTAAGTACAACTTTATTCTTAGTAGCAATAAATTTGATATTAACACAAATTGAAAACCCCGTCAAAGCTAGATTATACGCTGACGCCCTAGTTATTTTCTGTATAGGAAAAAACATAGCAACTATTTACAATCAAATTCAAAACGCGTTAACACACATTGAGAAATGGTCAGCTACAAGTGAACTTCAGTTTAACACTTCAAAAACGAAAGCAATCTGTTTCTCAAAGAGAAATCAAATCCAAACAAAAGAATTATATCTACAAGAACAAAAACTAGATTATGTAGAAGAAAATAAAAAAAAGTTTGAAAAAAAATTAACTTGGAAGACACATATTCAACAGCTTAAAAAATCCTGTCTACCTGGTATTAATTTACTACGATCACTTGCCTTTAAAAACTGGGGTGCTGATTATTTAAGTTTAATACTTATTTACAAATCAATAATTCGATCAAAACTTGACTATATTTAAACAAGAAGATACACATTTAAACCATTCACATCTAATATTCAACAACAATTACAAAAAGCAGCTTCAATTCGACTTGAAACTTCTTGGAAAGTTAAAAAAAAAGAAAAGCTCGATAATATGTATTTCAATTATATATGCTTCCTCATTTCTAAATAATGCTAAATTCATATTGCTTTAATTTCAGAGGTCTGGTTTACACCACTGTATCATTTGAGCTACACAAAATGTGTTACTGGTTCTATATTAACTTTACTGAACCATTTGCAGTGTGTATGGAGTATGTTTATACATGGAGAATGTTTATATATAGAGAATTATACAGAAATATATTAAATTAAAAGTTGGAAAATAAACAATTTAATAAAAATGAAGAACATTACACTCACATCAAAAGGTGTCTCCAGGAGGCAGCAACAGAAGCCACTGGATACCAAATCCAGAATCTTTAAACCGGTCTGGGTATAAAATACAAGATGGGAATACTAGCGCTACAAGAAATAAGGTGAGCAGGAGACGGGATGATTGCTAGAAGAAATTACACAATGTACTACGCAGGAGAAAGCAAACAGGGGCGCAATGGAACTGCCTTTCTAGTTAGTAATAGCGTAAGAGACAAGATTATTAACTTTAAAGAAGTTGATGGAAGAATATCATATATTAAAATGAAGAATAAACAAGCAATTAATTTAACATTGGTTAACATATATGCCCCTACTGAGAATGCTCCTGAAGAAGAAAAGAATGAATTCTATGAGAAACTTGAAGAATTGTACGAAGAAATACCAAAGAACGACATACTAATCCTGTTAGGAGACTTTAACGCAAAAATAGGGAAAGAAGACACGAACAGAGAAATCGCAGGAAAAGAGACGATCCATCAAAATACGAATAACAATGGCAGAAGAATATGTAATCTAGCAGCAGCAACCAATACTTTTATTATTAGCATTCAACTCAAGCACAAAAAAGAGCACAAAGTAATATGGCTAATACCTGGAACAACAGATGGAAACCATAGACCACATCCTAATCTCAAAAAAATGGAGAACAATTTTACAGAATGTAAGGTCTTACGGGGGAGCCAACGCTCATTCGGATCACATTTTGGTGATACGCGACATAAAATTGAAGATATTTAAAGATAAAAACGACAGAAAAAAAAGAAAGAGGTGGAATCGGTCGAAACTAAATACAGATAATGCAAACAGAAAATTCTGCACTAAATTGGAAGAAAAACTACTAGTACTAAAACCATCGAACATAGATAAAACATGGGAAAACATAAAAGATAGTATCTTGACAACAGCAGAGGAGACGATAGGACTAATGGAAGACAATGAAAGAAAGGATTAGTACGATAAAGAATGCGAGCAAGCTATTTACAAAGCAAGACACAGGTAGGTGGCCACAGAGAAACAAGATCTCCTACACTATAAAGAGAAGAAGAAAGAGTCAGACAAATGCTGCAAAACAAAAAAGAAGAAATGGATTGAAGAATTACTACAGGAACTTGAAGCCAATAGTAATGACAATGCAAGACTATACAAATACATAAAATCATAGAGAAAAAAGAGATACCGGAAAATATTAGAAAAATGGAATGGGAAACATACTATAGAGGACTGTTTAGAAAAAACGATGCTGAAAACGCAGAAAATGAAGAACAAACAGAAAATATGAATGGAGAACAATCAGAGTCTCTCTTATACAGCGAAGTATTGGCGACTATAAACAGATTAAAGACAAGGAAAGCAGCAGGACCAGACATTATAAGTGAGTTCTTCAAGAAAGGGGGAGGGGAACTAGCCCACAGAATCCACAACCTAATAAAACTAATATGGGAAGAAGAACGCATGCCGAACGACTGGAATTGTGGTCTGATAACACCAATCCCTAAAAAAGGCGACAAGACGAAATGCACTAACTACATGGGAATCATGTTATAAAATACAATGTACAAAATATTAACTAATTTGATCAGACAAAGAATATAAAAAGAAACTAGAACAAAAATAGGTGAATACCAACATAGATTCAGAGAAGGTAAGTCAACAATAGATGCAATACACATTGTAATGCAAATCATCGAAAAAAGTTACGAACACGGAATAGATCTACATATACTGTTTATTGACTACAAGCAAGCTTTTGACAGTGTAATAAGAGAGGAACTAATTAAGGGTATGAATAAATTAGGCATCCAAGAAAAACTAATAAGTCTCACGAAAATGACGATGAAGGAATCCATGGCACAAATCTTAACAAGGGAAGGTCCGTTAGATGAAGTACAAATGGAGGTAGATGTCTGACAGGGAGACTCCCTGTCAACAACATTATTTAACATTGCCATAGAGGGGGCAGTAAGAGCAGCCAAAATTATGGGAACGATTATCGAATCTTCAGCCCAACTGATAGCGTATGCAAACGATAATGCACTGGTTACTAGAGATTTAAAAACCATGCAGAACATAATATTAATACTAGATAAAGAAGCAAAGAAGAGAGGGCTAGTAATAAACCAAAGCAAAACGAAATACCTTAAGTGTTCAAGAGAGAATACGAACATAGAGAAAGAAATGAAGCTTGGTGCATATACATTTGAAAGAATACACCGTTTCAAATACCTGGGAGTGATGGTGAATGACCGAAATGATAGAACGGATGAAATAAATGAACGCATCCTACTGGGTAATAAAACCTACTGGAACTACCAAAAATTCCTGAAAGAAAAGCACATCAGTAAGAAAACCAAATTAAAAATTTACAAGACTGCAATCAGGCCAGTGATCACCTATGATACAGAGAGAGAAACAAAGAGACCAAAGGGGAGACCCAAAACAAGATGAAGAGATCAAGTCTTAGGTGATATAAAGAAGCTGAGAATCCTGAAGGACCGGAAAGAATGGAGGAAAATTGTAGACAGGGCGAAGTCACACACGCTGCTATAATAATAGAAAAAAACAACAGCGGACTGATTCTCCGCAATAAATGAATCAGAGAGCTCAAAAGGGCGGCAAACACTCTGCCAGAAGTGAATAAGCCATGATGATGATGATGATATATGAAGTATGTTTTGTTTCAAAAATTAAAGACATTTTTAAATTTTTAAATAATGCAAACATTTATTTAGGTTCAAAAGAAGCATTGATACTTTTACTAATATGTATGTTTTATTGAGCAATATCCTTTAAAAAGTAAGAATGGGAATATAGGAAAATGTTGCGAGCATTTCAAATGAAACACCTGATTTAAATTTCCATAGTATTATCTAAAAAAATGATGAAATGATATATACCAAGAAGCATAAAAAGCAGTTGCTTTAAAATATTAAGAAAAAAATGATCTTGAAATACATATTATGGATGACGAATAAATGTGGAAATTACATGATAATAAACAAATTTACGTTTTGCATTTTAAATTGTACATGAAAGCTTGATTCATACGCTAGGTATACATTTTTTTTTTAATTTTATAATACAGTGAATAATACTGTAAGGAAAAAAATCAATACCAACCGAGCAACAAATGAGAGAGCATCTGAGGTAGAACGTATGAAAAATAGTTAAAATAAGTTCTAGATAGATAAAGATTTATGGCACGAATAATTAAGATGAAAGTAGTATATTAATAACAAATTAAAAAAGACGATAACAGATCAAAAATTGATAGGAAAGGCTTTATAGAGTGAGTATTTAATTTAAAAATGATTTTGCTATAAAATTAAAACTATAACACTAATTAGCACAATAAGTACTTACCAATTTATAATTAATAATCCTAATAATCCTTAATAATGTAACACATAAACACTGTACCGGCACAAAACGTGTTAACACTACGAAATAACCCGCGCGGTGGTCAAAAGTATACTGACAAAATCATATTCCTGTCATAAAATTGGTGATTTCATTCCACAGCAAGTCTTTTACTCATTGCTTATATGAGTAATATATCCCGTCGTATTTTATTAAGGCTCAATGGTGATGTTTAAATATTTTATTCGTCGCCACTATGTATTATAATTTAAGGATATTTTTATTTATTGTTTATTACTGTTGTTAATTTTTATCTCTATTTATTCGTTTATAGAATCCTTCATTATTTCTTTGATAAATTACTGTTCTATGTGTCTTTCTGTAAATCATCAATAGAATAGAATAGAATAAAAATATGCTTTATTGTCACTGAAAATTGTACAATTTTGTGGACAAATCTTACAAAAAGTAAAAAAAAATAACAGTAACAATAATAATTTAATAAAATTACATAAAACGTCAATATTGCAAAATAAAACAATATAAAATATACGAGAATTTATAGGAAAAATATATTATTATATTATAATATATATTTAATTATAGATATTGCTTAGTTTGTTAAGTTCTTTTTTTTTATTAACGCATTGATATTTATTTATGCATACCATTTCTAAAAATTCTCTTTTATTTAATTGGTTTTCACGTCTTAATATATTAGTTTCATTAGAATTAAATGAATGATTATTATTAATTGCATGATCTATTAATGCACACGTATTTTTATTATTTCTAAGGTCACTTTTATGTGATGTTAGTCTACCTATTAGATTTCTAGATGTGTGTCCGATGTATGCCTTATCACAATTTTGGCATGGTATTCTATAAACTACATTTAAGCTTTTCATAATGCTAATAGGTGATTTAGTTTTTGTATATAATGATGCTAATGTCTTAACATTTTTAGTTGCAATTTTAATATGAGAATAGTTAGCAAAGACTTTAGTTAATTTGGGTGTTAATGTTGGTATGTAAGGTAGTGATGTGAAAGTAAATTGAAATTGCATGATTTGTTGTACTTCCCCCATTTCTCCAAGTAGAGTTGCTTTGGTTCTTCTCTCAATAGATCTGTACTTGAATTACAGCTTCACCTGGTCATCTCTTTGCTTTTTTGTAGGCTCCAAGTAAATTCTGCTATATCTGTTTAAAATAAAGACTTCCTGGATGTTAAGTATCCTCAAAATTTTAGTTAATATTCTTTTGTGATAGCTCCCTTGTCTATAAAACATTAGATATAACGTTGTATAAAAAAATTGGTAATTTAATCATTAATCATCAATTTTAATGTTAAAAATCTTTTAATAAAAAGCAATAAAAAGTAGTCAGTAGCCCAAATTAATGTCCCTTTGAGATTTTATTACATATTTTATCTATTCCCTTTAGCATATTTTGCTTTGTTTCTTTTGAGTTCAACATGTATCCCTGTTTTCATTTGGGTCATTTCTGATTGCTTTATTTTGTAGTTTAGAAAGAAGCTTTGCTATTTCTATCAAAGATGAGGCCTTTAAGATGTTAAATTTATAATACTTTTAATAAACGTTATTTAGAATAACCACTTTGTCTATAACATATAAGTCATGGTGAAATTGACAGAAACAAAGTGACATTAACATTAAAGTATAGACAAAAAAAGTAAAAAATAATGTGAATAACAAACAAAACCAAATAGCAAGTGGCTATACTAATGTCCTTTTGTAACTTTAATACTTACTTCATCCATTTTTTCTAGTAGGGTTGCTTTGGTTCTTCTCTCAATACATCTGTACTTGAATTACAGCTTCAACTGGTCTTCAATGTTTTTTATTTGTAGGCTCTAAGTAAATTTTGCTATATCTATTTAAAAGATAGTCTTCATGGTTGTTAGACATCCTCTAAGTTTTGATTAATATTCTTTGGAATAGTTCCATTGTCTGCAAAACATTAGATATGATGAGAAATAAAAAAAATTAGTAATACAATCAAATTATTGAATGAATGTTAAAAAATCTTTCAATAAAAAGCAATAACAAGTAGTCAGCAGCCCAAATTGATGTCCTATTTTATCTATTCTCATTAAAACCTTTTGCTTTATTTCTTTTGGGTTTAACATGTATCCCTGTTTTCATTTGGGTCACTTCTGTTTGCTTTATTTTGTAGTTTAGAAAGAAGCTTTGCTTTTTCTATCAAATATTAGGCCTTTAAAGATGTTAAATTTGTAATACTTTTAATAAACTTTATTTAGAATAACTACTTTGTCTATAAAATATAATTCATGTTGGAATAGAAAGAAACAAAGTGACAATAACATTATAATATAGCCAAAAAAAATAAGAAATAATGTAAATACCAGACAAAAACAAATAGCAGGTGGCTCTACTAATGTCCTTGTGTAATTTTAATACTTACTTCACCCATTTTTTCAAGTAGGGTTGCCTTGGTTCTTCTCTCAATAGATCTGAACTTAAATTACAGCTTCACCTTGACTTCTATGTGCTTTTTTTGTAGGCTCCAAGTAAATTTTCCTATATATATTTAAAAGATGAACATTCTGGATGTTAAAAATATCCTTAAACTTTTAGTTAATATTCTTTGGAATAGCTCCCTTGTCTGCATAACATATGATATGATGATGTATAAAAAAATTTAGTAATATAATCAAATTATTGAATGAATGTTAAAAATCCTTCAATAAAAAGCAATAAAAAGTATTCAGTAGCCAAAATTGATGTCCCTTTGAAATTCTATTACATATTTTGTCAATTTCTCAAATCACATTTTGCTTTGTTTCTTTTGGGTTCAACATATATGTATCCCTGTTTTGATTTGGGTCACTTCTGTTTGCTTTATTTTAAAGTTTAGAAAGATGCTTTGGTATTTCTATCAAAGATTAGGCCTTTAAAATTTTAAATTTGTATTACTTTTAATAAACTTTATTTAGAATAGCTACTTTGTCTATAAAATATAAGTCATGGTGGAATAGAAACAAACAAAGTGACAATAACACTAAAATATAGACAAAAAGATAAAAAATATGTGAATAATAAACAAAAACAAATAGCAAGTGGCTATACTAATGTCCTTTTGTAACTTTAATACTTACTTGATCCATTTTTAAGAAGAGTTGCTTTGGTTCTTCTCTCAATATACCTATACTTGAATTACAGCTTCAACTGGTCTTCTATGTGCTTTTTTTGTGGGCTCTAAGTAAATTTTGCAATAAATATTTAAAATATATACTTCCTGGATGTTAATATCCTTAAACTTTTAGTTAATATTCTTTGGAATAGCTCCCTTGTCTGCAAAACATAAGATATAATAATGTATAAAAAACTTTAGTAATTTAATCAAATTATTGAGTGAATGTTAAAAGCCTTTTAATAAAAGCCAATAAAAATAGTCAGTAGCCTAAACTGATGCCACTTTGAGACTATTAACTATTTTATCTATTCTCTTTAACACATTTTGCTTTATTCCTTTTGGGTTGAATATGTGTGTCCCTGTTTTTATTTGGGTCACTTCTGTTTGCTTTATTTTGTAGTTTAGAAAGAAGCTTTGCTATTTCTATCAAAGATTAGGCCTTTAATATGTTAAATTTGTAATACTTTTAATAAACTTTATTTAGAATAACTACTTTGTCTATAGAATATAAGTAGAAATTAATTATCAGTGACATCAAAATATAACAACAGTTGGAAGAATATGAAAATGACGGACAAAAGCAAGTTGTCTTTAGCTTAAACTAAAGTTGTTTTAAAACTTTATAATCTATTTAATCTCTTTTCCTTGAGACATACTAGTTTAGTTCTCTTTATAATGTCTTTCTATCTATACTTTGTTAAGGATTTCTTCTGGAGAGTCTCTGGGATTTATATTGTAATTTCAAAGTTAATTTTACTATATTTGTTTAAAAGTTAGACTATCGAGATGTATTCATTATAGTTTTAGTTAAATTTGCCTAAAAGCACCCACTTGTCTGTATAGATATCAGTTAAGATGAAGTGAAAAAATTTATGGTGAAAGTAGTATCAAAACATAGAAATAATTTAAAAAATTGAACTATTACAAATAATATATCATTAAAAACTTACTATTAGTCTGAAAGTCCTCACAAAATGCTCTAAGCCACTGAAAACATATTACAGCAGACGAGAAGCTAATACATGAAAATAAAAAACAGGTTTTGCAATTGCGCGCGATGTTATATCAGACAGGTAATCATTCAGTAGGTGTTATGAAAAACTAGTTTGCATAAATATAAAAAGCTAGAGGAGCTTTTAGATCTGTAATAAATAGTTTAGGCATAAAATAACTTGATTTTGATTGTATATTCTACCATTTTTCTCAATAATTTAGTCATAAAATTTCATGTTATTGTTAGTTTCTTTTTATTATTAATATTTATTTTATAAAATAAAAGGTCAAATATTCATTTCTAGGTAAAACCATTTTCCAAAACAATAATGGCAGGTGATCGACCAATGGCAGACGAGCATTTGAAAAAATTCAAAATACTAATTATTGAGAACTCCAATTTAAAGTATACAAAAGCCAGTCGGTTTTAAATTTTTTTTTAGTTATGACAGTACCAAAAAAACTTTATTAATTATTAATTTCAGAAGTTTTGAACTTTAGTCTTCAAAGTCATGAAGTCATGGCTGACCAATCACAGCGCTAGCTATACAGACAGCTCGATAGCCGATCTGTCACGATCCCAAACCTATAAAAGCTTAGGCCCCCCCTCAATTCATCATTTACTCAGTGTACGTAATTAGTGAAAGTTGTCGGTGCGCTTGCACGGAAATGGCACGCGTTAATTTCCGCAGAAATTCGTACTCGGATTCGGAACTGGTTCTGCCTCTTGAATTCGAATTTGTCAGCTGTCATCCGTCGTTTATTTTCGAATCTATTGTTTTTAAAAAACTTTTTAGTGAATAATTTATTTGGATTATGAGTAATACAATATTATGGTATGTACCTGTTTTAACGGATTTTCTCCTTTTTCCTACATTTTTATAGGGCATTTAATTATATATTTTCTGTTTTTGTGGTAATACTTTGTAAACTAATTTTGTTTTTGTTTTTTAGCTGATTTTATTGAAAATGGATTGGTGATCTGCAAATCTGCACGAATTGACAGGTGAGTTTTTCTATATTTTTGTTAATTTTTATATTTTTCTAAATATAAATATTGCAATAAATTTTCAATATTTATATGCTTTTATACAGTTTTTGGTACTACTTTTTATAGTTTTAATGTATTTTTGAATAATTTTTTATTATCTTTAAATTTTGAATAATAATTTAATTAATTTGTATAGTTTTAAATCATTTTTTAAAACATTTTATAACTTTTTAGTAAATTTTCAATTTTTAAATGATTTTTTACAGATTTTAATATGACTTTTTATAACTTTAATATATTTTTAAATAATTTTTAAAAATTTTGAATAAATTTTTAATTATTTTGTGTAGTTTTTCATCATTTTCTTAAACATTTTATAACTTTTTAGCAAATTTTAAGTTTTTAAATGAATTTTTACAATTTTTAATATTAGTTTTTACAATTTCAATATATTTATAAATAATTTTAAAAATTTTTAATGAATTTTTAATTAAATTTTGTATTTTTAAACATTTCCTAAACATTTTTGGATTTTTTAAGAAATTTTAAATTTTTAAATGATTTTTTACAGTTTTTAATATTATTTTTTACGATTTTAGTATATTTTTAAATAGTTTTTAAATAATTTTTAATGAATTTTTAATTAAATTGTGTGTTTTTAAACATTTTCTTAAACATTTTTTAACATTTTAATAATGTTTGAATTTTAAAGAGTTTTTACAATTTTTATTGCCAATTTTCAATTTTTTTAAAGCCGTTTTTATTGATTTTTTAAATCTTCTCCTTAAGGTGCCTTCTTCATTACTGAAGGTTGGCATAACTACAGCAAATTGCTCTCTATCTTGAGCTGTTCTTAGTATCGAATGTGTGTCCATGCATGTCCAGTTTCTTACATTCTTCAACTAGAAGCATTTTCTTCTTCCTGTACCTCTTCTTCCTTTCACTTTCACTTACATTATAAATCGTAGGAAGTTGTATTTTTCTCCTCTTTAAATATGTCCTAGATAACTCGTTTTTCTGTTTTTTACAATATTTAGGAGTTCTCTCTCAGTACCCATTCTGATAGCACCTCTTTGTTGGTCACGTGCTCTGTCCAAGAGATCTTCGAAAAACCCACATCTCAAAGGCTTCTATACGCCTCATACTTGTAATTCCGAGAGTCCATGTTTCCACTCCGTATAGCAATATGGAATAAATAAACGTTTTCACAAATTGGTATCGGATATCCAACGATAACGTAGACTGTATTAGGAATTTTTTCATTCGTTGAAATGCGGACCTAGCATATTCTATACGAGCACGTATATCGACCTCGTGGTCAAGATCGTTTGTTATCCAGGAACCAAGGTACTGGAATCTTTGTACCGGTTCTATATGTTTTGTTATAGATACGAATAGGTTTTATCTTCTCTCTGTATTTGATTTTCTTTAGTTTAATTGAAATTTTACCAACAACAGGATTGTGGTCGAAACCGATGTCCGCCCAGGGATATGTTTTAACTCCTCTGATTCCATTTCTATAACGTTTGTCAATTAATATATAATCAATCTGGTTTCTGATTATGCGGTTTTGATTATCGCCAGGTGCTTTTTATGTATATAATTTTCTCTTCGCGCCCTAAAACTGGAACATATCGGCTATGGGAATAAACCCTGACAGAAAATTGGTCTTCAACCAGGTTAGCACCCTACTGTAGGACTATAAACCAGCCAGCTCAAAAAAACAGGTTAATGCCTCGGAACAGAACTGAATCTACGACGATGACCAATGCGAGAAAAAGGACAACGAATTCATGGAAAACGAAAAACATACTCCGAATCGGTACTTGGAACGTAAAATCCTTGAACAGCAGAGAACAAGAAATTACCAAAGTACTAACGGAGAAAAATATAGATATAAGCGCACTCCAGGAAACCAAGACAAAAGGAAAGGGTCAAATTATGCTAGATAATTACTTGTTGATTTACAGCGGCGTGGCAAAAGAAACCAAAGTAGGGCTACTCCTTTTACACAAGAAATTCATTGACCAAGTAGAGGATTGTAAATACATTTCACAAAGAACAGTTTACGTAAAACTCAAACTAAATGATAAGTCTCTACACATAATAGCCATTTATGCTCCAGAGAACAACAGAGACGCAGACACAAGAGAAAGCTTCTTCGAACACCTCCAAAACACGATAAATGAGGTCCCTAAAAATTAACTTATGATCGTTACGAGCGACTTTAATGCCCGTGTTGGCAACGACATCGTACCAGGGATAAAACAGCGTCATAAAGAAGACATCAGAAATGAAAATGGAGATCTCCTCACGGACCTATGTAGCACGAATGAACTACGCATCAACAACACTTTTTTCCCTCATAAGGAATAATACAAATACACATTCGAAAATACAAGAGGTCAAAGGTCAATGATAGACTACAACATCTACAGAAATAGGAAGCAACCATAAGCTTATACTACAGGAAAAATCAGAATGACGACACGCATATGTAACAATAAAAACAATAAAAATAAAAAAGAAGAATACACCACAAAGGTAAAAGTCGAGAGTCTGCAGAACGAATCAACAAAACTTCTATACCAAAAGAGAGTCAAAGATAAACTCGACAACGTACACATCGTAGAAAGTGATGGAATCGAAGAAAGCTGGGCGAAAATTAAAGCAAGCATCCTAGATTCAGCAAAAGAAGCTGTAGGAGAAAGGAAAATTCTTAAAAATAAATAATTTCAAAAGCGGAAAACTCCGTGGTTCTGCGCAGAAGTGAAAGAAAAATGCAAAGAAAAAAACAAAGCTTACTTAAAATACATGTTTAACAAAACACCACAAGAATACAACAATTACAAAAAGATAAGAAACGAAACAATAGCACTAGTAAGAAAAATTAAAAACGAACACTAGGAACGCTTCTCAAAAGAAATGGAACACGACTTTTACGGTCTACAAAAGGAAATATGGCGTTTAATAAGAGGCCAAAGATCAGAGATGAAAGACTTAATCGAACCGAAACACATAGATAACGACACATGGATTAAATACCTAAAGAAGCTTTATAATTATGAACAGCAAATGATGTTAGAACCAGAAACACCAGAAATCATTACAAACGAGAAAGTCGAGATAACCGTACAAGAAGTAAAACAAACTTTAGAAAAATTGAAGAACAGAAAAGCTGCAGGTAAAGATGGAATTCCAAATGAATTATTGAAATATGGTGGAGAAGCATTAACAGAACAGCTAACAGCACTAATTAACAAAATCATGAAACATAATAAAATACCTGAAGATTGGAAGAAAATCTTAAGCTTATCCTACTATACAAAAAAGGAGATAAAAAACAACCTGAAAACTACAGAGGTATCAACTTATTAAACACCACTTTGAAACAGATTCATCATAAAACAGATTACCGAGAAAGCACTAGAGTATAACAGACCAGCATTCATATGTCTAATAGACCTGAAGAAAGCGTTCGATAAAGTAAAGCTTAAAGATGTAATTCACCTTCTTTACGATAGAGAAATTCCACTAAATGTTATAAAAACAATAGAGAACATTTACCAGAACAACAATATGGAAGTGAAAATAGATGACCAGCTTACAGATCCAATAGATATGGGCAATGAAATAAGACAAGGAGACTCGCTTAGTCCAAATCATCAATACTATTAATAAAGGAAGAGGATACAAAATGGGAAACAAAGAAATCAGAATACTCTGCTATGCAGATGATGCGGCCCTAATTGCATCCAATGAAGACGATCTACAAAGACTAACCCATAGATTCAACAAAAGGACAAAGGACTTTAATATCTACACTATCTCTACACAGAAAACTAAAACAATTGTAATCAGTAAAGAACCAATTAGATGTAAACTGGAAATCGACGGTATCAGCATTGAGCAAGTAATGGAGACAAATTACCTAGGAATTACACTGTCTAGCTACGGAGATGTGAAGAAGGAAGTGAAAAATCAAGTACAAAAGGCTAATAAAATAGCAGGTTGTCTTAATAACACGATATGGCGCAATCCCCACATTAATACCGACGTGAAATCAAGAATCTACAAAGCAACAATAAGACCAATAATGACATACACTTCAGAGACAGGACCGGATACCTCCAAAACTCAGCAACTACTAGAAACAGCGGAGATGCGTTTACTGAGGAGAATTACAGGAAACACACTGAGGGATCGAATGAGGAGTGAAGAGATCAGAAGAAAATGCAATATACCAGAAATAAATGAGTGGACACTGAACAGAAAAAAGGAATGGAACGAACACATAAACAGAATGGAAGAGACCCGATTAGTCAGAATAGCGAGGGACAAATCACCAAAAGGTAGAAGAAGTATCGGGCGACCACGCAAAAGATGGAGTGATAACCTCCAATAGAGGCATTAATCGACATTGAACAAGCATTTTGCTTATAAAAGAGAAAGAAGAAGAATCTTCTTTTCGATTGTTTAAACCAAGTTTTGCGATCATTAGATTTTCTTCTTGATAAAATTGGACCAGTATTTCTCCTCTATCATTTCTTTGACCCAAACCAAAATTTCTTACTACGTCTTAGGTCCGCCCTTCACCTACTTTGGCATTAAAATCTCCCATATTAATGTTTACATCATTTTTCTTTGTGAGCTTCATTAGCTGTTTGATCTCTTGGTAGAATTTTCGTACTTCTCTTTCTGGTTTTTCTGCTGTGGGAGCATATACTTGAATAAAATTAATATTACGAGGAGTGCTATTAAATTGCAGCATAGCTACTTTATCAGATATTTTTTAAAGAATTTTCTAAATATACCTTCTGTTGCCATCAAAACACTAAATATTTACCTTTTTTGTGCCCTTCTAAGTTATCTTACGTTTATAGTGCTCAGATAGTCTTTCAAATCATCCAACCATCTTGTTGTGCATCTTTCTTTTTTTTTTCGTCTTCCGCTGTAACATTTTCTTTATTGCTTTTGTATCTTCTCATCTTTATACACAGTTTACACTTATACTTTCACAAATATTACAATATCGTGCCTCTTATTTCATACATTTTCCTCTTCTTCCTGTTAGTATGTGGGCTTTAAAGAATATTTCTTCTTCAATATTAGCCTCCTAGATTGTTTAAATTGTCACACCATCTTTTTCTTGGTCTGCCAATACTTCTTGATCCATTTGGTGACTTATCTCATGCTATTCGTACTATCATATCCTCTGCTATTCTACTGATGTGTTCGTTCCACTCCTGTTTTCGTTTTGTCACCCATCCATTTATATCTTCTATATTGCACGCTCTTCTTATCTTTTCGCTTCTCTCCCTATCCAACAGACTTCTCCCTAATATTCTTCGAAGTATTTTCATCTCTGTTGTTTCTAGCAGTCGTCTCGTTTTAGATTTGTCAGGTCTTGTCTCCGCCGTGTATGTTAATATAGGTCTAATTGCTGCTTTATAGATTCTTGTTTTTGTGTCTTGTTTTAGGTGTTTGTTCTTCCAGATTGTGTCATTAAAAGATCCCTCCGCTTTACTTGCTTTTAAGCTTTGTTGTCGTACTTCTTCTTCAACATCTCCGTACCTAGTTATATCTATTCCCAGATATCTAAACCTTGCTTCCTGCTTTATTATTTACTCCCTAGTTTAATTGAATGATTTTTTAATATTTTTAGAAATAAAACTTACCTGCTTCGGAATAGAGCATGTACTTCAACTCTAGTGAACAATACAATGATGCTTTGATCAGATACTCCGCTTATTGTCCTCTAAGAATGAAATGTGCAATATAATTTCCATACATTACTTAAAAGCCAGGTAATATTTTAACCTCAAAATATAACCCTATAAATCATGTAGTTTCTCTTAGATGTATTAAGGTACACGCGCACTTAACCGAACCGGCCGGCCACAACATGTACAGCTACAGTCCCGAATTAAATGCCGTAAAGCGCATTTATCAGCAAAATGACGTCAGCTTAGTCAGTAGATGTACCTATTTTATAGAAGATATATTCAACAATTACTATTTTAACACGTGTTTACTCTATGACTGTAATTTTGCTACTACGCCAAAAAAGGAAAGTGGTACATTATTCGACTAGTAAAGTAGCCAATAGATGACACTGCTAGAAAATATTTAAATTTATTTATCTATATCCAACATACGGAACCCCTGGGGTCCGCGGACCACCATTTAGGAACCGCTGCTATATGGAATAGCTGTGTTGAAATATTTGTATACCAAGCTCACATGTTAGCAAGCCAGGATATTCTTCTTCATCCTGGAGCCCCTTTTTCCGGCTATGAATTACTCTCTTATATATTTTGATGACGTACGTTTTATGTTTACCCTATTGGCGACGTGCAAGTACTTGGACGTGATACGAGAAACGATCGTGCCCGAGTAGCGGAGAAATCTTGCATTTTTTACTGCAAATTTCATTTCATCAGATTTCATAAATTCATATTGTCAATTGTCATATTTCATATTCGTTTGTTTATTTACACCTTCTGTCACTGAAGAAAATGGGATTTAGGAAATGCTGTGCTATAAATTGTAAAAATACAACAAAAAATTGTCAATTTAAGTTTTATTTGTTTCCAACTTCGAAGCACAAATTAATACAAAGAGAAAAGTGGATTTATACAATAAAAAAGCATAAGTAACATAACCTAAATTATGCATTATTCTTGCGCCCGATTTTAAAGTCAGTTTGAAATAAATAATAAATAAAAGTTACTTTTAAGTGTAAATTTTAGTTTCATAACACTCACTTAGAGTTCATTTTAACCCAAAAATTAAGTTTAATGTTTTTATTATTGCATCCATATTAACAGTAATGCTGTAATTTAATAATATATTTATTTGTATTTACAATACATACAACGTTTACCTTTTAATAACATACCGACATAACCTGAATCTTACTTTTTCTTCTTATTCTTTTTTGGGGCTAAGTCCTTGACAGTTATCCAGTAACCTCGATCTAACATGAAAGCGCAGTAAATTTTGCTGATTTACGACACCAGGTGTCGCTGTTCCGAACTTGCATGGTCCCAATAGTATCTAATAGTATTATTTTGTTTTGGAATTCAATTTCGACTTTTTGTAGATTTTGCTCATTTTGTTGGCACTCTCTCGTAATTTTCATTGAATTACTAAACATTTACTTGAAAAAAGTAATATATGTACCTACCCAGACCCAGAGCACCTATGGAGACTTATGGAGAAATAGAATTAGGGAAACAAACCTCGCATAAGTATAAAGACAAATATAAGATGAGTAATAAGACAAAATACTCTTCTAGTTCTTTTATTAGAATGAGTCAATAAAAATATATAAATATATGTACAATAATACTAATAACAATACACTAAAATTGCTTATTCATTACACTTTTGTGTTTTCAATACCGTTCTTCGTTATATCTATATCTTCAAAGGCTGTATTTTCTATTCCATCAGCGCTTTTCTTTCCGTCCACTTCATTCCAAACTTGTGTTTCTCCGGTGCCAAATACACAGAAGATTAATCCACAAGCAATGTAAACTGAGGATCCGATGTAGAAGACGGTGTGCCACTCGTCCAAGCCGTTCTAAAAAAGATATTAAATTTAACAATAACTCTATTAATGAATTTTAATAAAATACCAAATATGAATTCACTGAAAATTCTTGATAGAGCAAGCCTAAAGGCTTATGCACGTGAGTTTAATTTATTATAGAGAAATAGAAAATTATGTAATTATTTAGCATCATCATCATTATTACCATCACCATATTTCGTCATTTCCCAAAGAAATTGCTAACCAGCTTTGTTCAATAACCAAGTTCATTTCTTATGATATTATTTATTTGTTTTTACAAAGTTTAAACCTAAAAATCTGCGTAGATATAGCAATATATATTTCAATACATGCTACACAATATTCAGTATGTTAAGTCTGCACTACTTCCCTTTTCAATGGAAAGTGGCACAGATTATACTCATTAAAAAAACTGGCAAAGATCCAAAAGTTTACCCCCAGTCATTTCAAAGGTTTTAAAAAACTTCTGTTGAGAAAAATCAAACCAATATTGGACAAAAAAGGTCTTATGTCTGCCATCAACTCGGATTTCGTAACCAACACGGTTCACTATAATACGTTCACGGATTATATACAACAATAAAAACTAGTCTCGAAAACAAGCAATATTGTACTGCAGTCTCTCATGATGCCTCTCAAGGTGTGGCACACAGGACTTATGTATCTTCTTCTTCTAGTCCCATGACCGTTATCGATCGTTGGATATCATGTTGGCTACCATATTTGCTATCGTGACTTTATTGACAGCAGCTCTAAATAACGATGTAGTTGATTTTCCATACCATTGCCTTAGATTTTTCAGCCATGATGTTCTTCTTCTACCAGGACCACGATTACCTTGGATCTTTCCCTGAATGATTAGATGTAAAAGATCATATTTTTCAGGGTGTCTCATAATATGACCGAAGTATTCCAGCTTGCGTTTCTTTATTATATTGACCAGTTGTGTTGTTTGGTTCAGCCGTCTAAGGACCTCCTCATTTCTAACTCTGTCGACCCAGCTTATTTTCAGTAGTCGTCTGTATACCCACATCTCAAAGGCTGTCAAGCGTTTAAGCATAGCCTCAGTTAGGGTCCACGCTTCTACTCCATACAGCAGGACAGGAAAGATGTAGCAAGATATCATACGAACTCTAAGGTCAATGCTAAGATCGTGACTGCAAAGTACGTTTCTCATTTTTACAAAGGCAGCTCGGGCTTGTTCTATTCGGCTTTTAATTTCTGCGGTTGGATCCCAGCTCTCATTGATATTACTGCCGAGATACACGAGTTTCTCTACTCTGTCCAGTGTGGCATCTCCGACTTTTATACCGTCATCATGTATATAATTTTGTTTGCTAACTATCATATATTTAGTTTTCTTAACGTTGAGTTTTAATCCATACTGATCACAAGTCTGTTTTATTTTGTTCATTAGATTTTGAAGGTCTTCTCCGCAATTGGCAAGGACTAAGGTATCGTCGGCATATCTAATATTGTTGACGGTTACTCCATTCACAATAATACCTTCGGCTGTCTCCATTAAGGCTTCCTTAAATATTTCCTCCGAATATAAGTTAAAAAGTAAAGGCGACAATATACAGCCTTGTCTCACTCCTCTTTTTATATTTATTTCATCCGACAGTTCTTGTTCAACCTTTATTCTTGCCACTTGATGCCAGTATAGATTTGTAATTATTCGTAGATCTTTATCGTCCAATCCAGCTGTTTCCAATATTTCTAGCCTTTTGTTATGTCGGACTTTGTCAAAAGCTTTTTCAAAATCGATTGCACAAATATACACATTTTGATTTATATCTCTGCATCTCTGTACTAGCACCTGTATACTAAACAAGGCTTCTCTTGTACCCAAGCCACTCCTAAACCCAAATTGAGTATTGCTAATTCTGTTCTCTAACAGCGTGTAAATTCTGCTGTGTATTACTCGCAGAAAGATTTTCAAAACGTGACTCATCAGACTTATTGTCCGATAATCACCGTATGTCTTTGGACGATGTTTCTTAGGTATTGTGACAAATGTCGACTTTAACCAATCAGTTGGTAATATTCCAGTGTCATAAATTCTGTTAAAGAGATTACACAGAGCTTTAATTCCATTTTCTCCCAAAAACTTTAGTATTTCAGCACTTACTTCATCGGGGCCAAGTGCTTTTCCATTTTTTGCCGTTTGTATTGAACGTCTTACCTCACTTTCTGTTATAGATGGACCTGATATAGCAATCGGTGTATAGTGTTCTACTCTCTCATCTTCAAATAATTCAGAAATGTAGTTTTCCCATTCTTTTAACTTTTCATTGATGTCTAATATTCTGTGTCCGTTTCTGTCTTCTAAACTTTGGGATACTTGTTTCCATTTGTTTCCAGCGACCTCTTTTAATTTCTTGTGCAGATGAAATGTATCGTGTTTCTTTTCATATTTTTGAATTTCATTACATTCTTTACTATGAAATTGTGTTTTCGCGTGTCTTATCTTCTGCCTGATTATTGCGTGGATCCTCTTGTATTCGTATTTATCTTTATTTCTGACTTCTCTTCTTTGATCCATAAGTCTCAGTATTTCTTCTGTCATCCACCCTTGTTTTTTTCTTGCTTTTAGCGCACTCAATTTTGTTTCTTGAACAGTCTTTAAGATGTCTTTAATTCTCGTCCAGTTTTCCTCAGTACTTTCTTCTTTGCGTGATGTTAACTTCAACTTTTGTTCTAATATACTAGTTATTTCTTGTTTTACAGTATCATTTAGCATCGTTTCTCTATCAATAGTAACTGTTTGCTTATTCGTCCTTGTAACTCTTTTTAATCTCAGTCTTATTTTTCCTACTAAAATATTGTGATCTGTTGGTACATCTGCCCCTGGATATGTTTTTACTGATAATACTGAATTTCTGTATCTCTTATTTATACATATGAAGTCTATTTGGTTACGAAAAACTCGTTCAGGTGTATCTGCTGGTGATTTCCAGGTGTAAAGACGACGTTTTGGAAGTTTGAAAATTGTGTTCATTATTACTAATTGCTTTTCTACGCAAAAAGATGCCAACATATCTCCTCTTTCATTTCGTATTCCCAGACCATATTTCCCTATGACATCTTCCTGTTCACCTTCACCAATCTTTGCATTAAAATCTCCCATGATAATATTGAGATCGTGTTTCTTTGTAGGTGCTAATACTTTTTCTAAATCATGATATAATTTTTCAATTTATTCTTGTTCATAGTCTTGTGTGGGTGCATATACTTGTAATATGTTCACATTGATTGTTGTTGATTGTATTTGTATCATCAGTATCCTGTCTGAGAATAGGACGACGTTTTTTACAGCTTCATCTGTTTCCTTCGACACAATTATTGCTACACCATTTTTGTGTTTTGAGCTGTCTTCTCCTGAATATTATACAATGTGGTCATCTACAGTTACTTTTCCAGACCCCGGCCATCTCATTTCACTTATTCCAAGGATACTTATATTTATACGCTTCATTTCTTTAATGGTGTTATGAATTTTTCCTGGTTCGGACTTATGTATAAGTTAAAGAAAAACCTGCCTTACACTACTTCAAACTGCTTAAATTATACCTCACAGAAAGAATATATCTAGTAAGGTATAGTGAAGCATAAACAAAACTCTACCCCATCCAATCTTGTGTACTTCAGGGTAGTATGCTCGGACCGGTCTTGTACTTGATATATACGACTTACTTACCAACAAGCAATATCCTAACGTTTGCAACATTTGCAGATGATATTGCTTTCCTTACATCTCATAGTAACCCAGCAATAGCATCAGAGATACTGCAACTATATCTAAAGAAAACTAATGAATGGTTTAAACTCAAGAAAAGTAAAGTAAATCCCTTAAAATCCACATCATCATTCTGGCTTTACAACCCTGCGTGGGTAGTCTTCTCAATCTACACTTACACCTACCTAATATACAAAATAATCATAAAACCTGTTTCGTCGTATGGTTCTTAACTTTGGGAATTAGCTAGCAATTCTAATGTTATGAAAATACAAAGATTTCAATCTAACACTCCTAAGAACAATCGCTAATGCCCCTTGGTATATCCAGAATCACGTCTTACATAGAGATCTGCAAGTACTAACAGTCGCTGAAGAGTGCAAAAGAATTTCTGAACAATATCAAAATAGGTTGCGCGTGCATCCTAACACCCTGGCATATAATCTTGTCAACAACCAACAAGCGAAGAGGTTGAAGCGATATTATCCCTTGCACCTACCAAAATGTTCCTGACAGGGCCTACAGTCGTGGAAGCTACGTCTACAACAACGCCCAGCCATTGTGATCTGTGGCGCTTTTAGTATTCGTATTCGCGTATCTGTGTATGTGCGCATCCCACCGGTAAACAAGCCAATATTTACGTTCTGATGCTTTGATCACTGGACCTTACATCTCTCTGACATTGCTAAGACAAACAATTTTACCTATTGTTTTTATTGTGAAACATATTGTAAAAATCTTAGATGTTAATTAAAAAAGGCTAAGGAAAAATATATAGATCAAATAAAAAATATAATAAAGTAAAGAGATATACGTACGTGTTGAGATGTAATGTATCCCACGATGGCAGGATTTATGAACCCTGTAGTGCTTCCTACGCTGTTGATGATACCATAAAGTGTCCCAGCGAAATTTGGAGATAGGTCTTGAGAATTCTGCAAATTTGTCAATGTAGAAGCCCCGTTCATTCCCAATGACAGTGATATCAAAACTATAGCCCAGGTAACATCACATCCGGTTAAAGTTTGTATGAATAAGAAGACTCCTGGGAGCAAGTGAGCTGCAAAATATACAATATATATTAACTTAAATGCAGTTTATTTAAATCTAGTTTATTTTACAAGACTACTGGTACATAAACAGGAAATGTATATTTTGGATATATCATTTTTTCTTCATACGCAAACTTAGTTCAATGTTGATCGTCTAGATCTGAATTAACTTTGATATTCACAAATTTCCCAGAGTTTCCAGAGTATAGGTTCATATGTTAATAAATTACATTAGAATCTTAAGGCCGCCATACACATTCATGTATACTTGAACAGTATACATGTACAAGTTTATTGAACAATATATTGGAACGTGTGTTAGGCAATATGTGTACAAGTATGTTAACTGTACAAGCAACATAAAACTTAAGAAAATTTTTGAATTGTTGTTTACATGTCAGACTTGCGCAAGTGTAATTGAGCGTGTGTAAGTTTGAAATAGTTAAGTTTTGACCATTTGACCATGTGCATACAACTACCCCACTCAGAAATTGGCAAAACATCTCGACTTATACTTACAATCATTAGCCAAAAACGTCTTAATTGTCAAAAATTCTTTCCATGTCATTGATCTTCTGAACAACATTTCTCTTTCACCCACGGATATAGTAGTTAATTTTGACATTGTTTCTTTATTCACTAACATTCCTATTGATGAAACCATTTCCATCTTGGACTCTAAACATCAAATCCCCAAGATACACAATCTCTTATAAAACGTTGCATGTCTAATACATACTTTTGATTCCAAAATCTTCATCCGGTGCTCATTGAATCTCAAACGTACCTGCTGGTTATGAACATTGATAACACCTTTGTCATTTGACCCCATGGTAAAGAAACATTAGATCTTTTCCACCTGAATGGAATACATCTCAGTATTCAATTCCCGATGGAAGTTGAGTCTAAAGCTTTCCATTTGCCATTCTTTGATGTTCTTATTCAGAAACACCCACCTCACAGTTTTTCCTTTTCAGTATACCCAAAACTAAGTCATACAAACCGTTATATTAATGGCCAGTCACATCATCAAACCGCCCAATTTAATTCAGTTATTAACACTCTATTCTTTCCCGTTCCATAAGACTTAGCGACGACAATCACAAATCATAATAAATCAATTTAATAAGTCAAACACTCTTACAAAACGGCGACCACAATACCCAAATCAATAGCAGCATCCAAAAACATTTAAACCTCATTCCATCCAAAAAAAGAAACCTTGCCGCCTGGTCAACCAAAGATCTTTCTACCTTTTATCAATGGTGTCACTGACAAAATAAGTAGAACTTTTTCCCCTCTAAATATTAAAACCATAGTTACTACTCACTTTAAATTGTCTAATCTCAGTTGTCAGATCCGTAAAAGATCTAATTCCCAATGAAGACTATTGTGTCTATGAGATACCTTGTTGCAGCTGCCCACGTACATACATAGGACAGACAAACTGCCGAATCCACAACCGTATTTACGAACATTGTCTATCAGTCAAACATTTCGATACTACAGCTATACTAGTTTAGCTGCACTAGAACTCAGATTTTATGTAGATGCTTGTACTGCTTGCACTGTATTTCTATTTAGTGCAGCCACTGTTGGTTGTAATTTAAATAAGTTAGTGCCTGTAGTTTCACCAAACTGAATCCAACGTGTATTCCATTTAAATTTAATATGCTGTTTTACATATGCAAGAAGATCACGATTGTTGAATTCTTCAATCAATGTTCCCGGGATCTTAATAATTTTCATATTTTTATACATAATAATTGATACCTATACTCTCTAAACCTAAGTTTCTACTAGTAAACATACTTACAAAATACAACGAAACTCTTCCTTATCATAGTCTTCCTCATCAGATCCTTTTTAATGATATAGTCACCGATCTGTCCAAATATTATTCCCAGTATCAACCTAACCAAATATGGCAAAGCTGCTAAAATTCCAGTATGTCCTAATGTGAATCCTAGTACCGACGAAAGAAAATTGGGTCCTGCTGTCATCAGGAAAAATAGTCCCCATAGGTTACCGAAATGTAAAATCATTAACGCCCAAAATGGAACAGTAAGGAATATATCTTTATATGGTGGAAGTCTCTAAAATACAGAAAAAGCTTATGAAATTATATACAGATTACGACATTGTTTTATTGACCATACAACACAGTGGCAATCGCTCTGATATGTTACACGTTTTCACCTCTATATTCATTTCACAGTAGGTACGAATTGTCGTAATTATCATATTGACATTAAAAATTTCAAACGAAATTCTGAAAGAATAAACAAATAATTAATAAAATGCCTATTACGTTGTATACGGCCCAAGAAAAAGTGTAGCTTGTAACATGGTACTTTTGGGGTCTTTAGATACGCGAAGTAATTGATTTATTTATTGTTGCCTTCGACAATAGACCCCCACCAAGTGTTACAACAGTTAAAAATACCACTAAACATTTTCAAACTTTGGGATGTGTAAACAGTTGTAAAAAGTGTCATGAAGGTAATGAACCACGTGTTAGACCTGTCGATGAAGAGCGCCAAAACAATGATATTGATATTTGTGCTTTTGTGAAAGACAGTGAACCTTGCAGTAGTGTACAAATTGCTAGGGAAGTTAACGTGAATGCTCGAACTGCCCAGCGAGTTTGATTCCGGAAGATAACTTTCTGCGGATGGAGTTTTGTGAATTTATGTTAGATAAACAGAATGAAAATGTACACTTTTTAAAAAACATTTTACTTTCTGACGAATCTTCATTTTCATTACATAAAAAAACAATCCATCCGTTGAATCTCGGAAAAATAAGCACCTCAGTATTGCAGTACGAACGCAGCATCTGCAAAAGTTAAATGTTTGGACTGGGATGTTAGGTTAATTTTCAGGAGGTTTATTTCCAACAGGATGGGTGTTTGGCTCACAACTCTAGAGCACCTATTGACTTCCCCAATCAAACGTTTTCTGATCAACTGATAAGTACATGTGGTACAATTAACGATTTCTTTTTTTGGGGTTTTCTCTAAGAAAACATTTAAAGGCATCAGTTTAAAAGGGTCACAAACCTAGTCGAATTAAGGGCAAAAAAACTTCACTTCTCTGTAAGTATTACACCATCCCTACTCCAGAATATGAGGAGAAATCTGTATGATAGATTTGGTTACTGTTTAGCACAAGGAGGTGGAATATTTGAACTCTTAATTCATCAATCTGCTTTCCTAATTTTTATTTTTTGTTAGGTACATTTTACGAAGTTTTAGGTTCTTAAGTAGGTAGTATTTTTTATGTTTAAGTTTGGAAGAATTTTATTGTTTTTTTTTATATAAAAGTGTAAACGATTCTTATTCTGATTTTTTTCTTTTTCTTGTCTTATTGTTATAAGCTTTGTTCATAAAATTTGTACAATTTTAAGTGACAATAAAGCATATTACTTATTTACTTACTTAATTATTTGTAATGCTATTAAGGCTAAAAAATAACCAAAAATTTAGTATAAGAGCATTATAATAAATATACTCTAGAGATGAGATTGCAATAAATCTTAATTCCTATGGTCAACAAAACAATGTCGTTACCTGTATAATTCATAATAATATATTATAATATATATAGAATATGTTATTTAAATATTTGCTTAAGCTTATTTAGATAGAAACTATATTATTTTTATGAACATATCGTAGCAGTGTTATTTTTAGTAGAAATTTTACAAAAAAAATCATTACAGCATTCAGCAAAATTGTTTTCTATTTGAGAATAAATTCACGTGTAGCTGATAATTAGTTATTCACGATTTCAAGTACTTATTAAAAGTAACGCAGATGTAATACATTCATCTTAACATATCCTGTTGTATGTTGAATTGCATGTAATTATCAAGGTATCAATTAGGTATCAATGCATGAAGCTTCGTTACTTTCTAAAGATTCTGGTCGCAATTTAGCAGCTAAAATTTTGAGTAACCTTTGGTTTTAAAGATATTGAAAAACATTATTTGTTTTACAACAAATAATTAAAAAAAAATAAAGATATACAGCTGGTTCCTAAAAAACTGATACGATTATTAGTAAGAGTTGATCATTTTGAGCAGTGTGTTTGATTGTTCTGACATTTATTATATTTATTATGACAAAAAAATAATATTATAAACAAACAAACAACAAACAATGGATTACATATGTTAATTTATTAATTGTAATAATTATTAAGGTCTAAATTTTGATATTATTTGGAATTGCTGCACTTTAGAAGGAATATATACATGATAGTTTTAAAATTAAAATATAACACCAGTGGATCGCCCAAAGAAAAATAATCCGGTGAAACGGAAACACTGGATAACAGATGAAACTCTTAAACTAATTGAGAATAGAAGAAATCTTTGTAAAAGTGGTGTAAATAGTGAAAGGGAAAAAGCTAGTTTAAGAAACCTCAATAAAGAAATAAAACGAAGATGTAAGGCCGACAAAAAAACAGTACTATCAAAGTATACGCAAAGAAATTGAGAGACATGGTCAGAATAATCAGCCGAGAGATCTATTTAGAAAAATACGCTACCTGACAAGAGACTTCAGAGCCAGAACTTGGGCCATTGAAGATAAGACTGGAACCCTGAGAACAAACATAGAAGACATAGCAGAGACATGGAGATCGTATTTCAGTGACCTATATAAAGATGATTAACTCCAAGAGCTTGTTAGCCAAATCTCTGACGAGGTGGAAGAAGAACCTGATATACTCGAAAATGAAGTAAGACAGGCTATCAACAAGCTCAAATATAACAAAGCACCAGGTCCAGATATGATAACAGCAGAAATGCTTAAAGCCACAGAAGAAACCGGCGTAAAGTTACTTCATCTACTCTGTAACCAAATATGGCATTTCAAACAATGGCCTGAAGACTGGACAAAATCTACAATAACGACCATACATAAAAAAGACAGCTTCCATAAATGCGACAATTATAGAACTATCTATCTTATATCCTACGCCAGCAAGATAATGCTACATATAATCAATGAGAGACTGAAAACATTCCTTCAAAGAAATATTCCACAAGAACAAACTGAATTTACCAAAGGTAGAGGCACTCGAGAACACCTGCTGAATATAAGACAGATAATCGAGAAATCTAGGGAATTCAACATCCCACTATACATCTGTTTTATAGATTACCGTAAAGCGTTCGACAGGGTCAAGTGGAGACACTTATGGCGAATACTAAAAGAAGTAGGCGTACCACAACATCTAATTACGCTTGTAACCGAACTATATGAACACACTACTGGATCAGTTAAAGTACTTGACACACTTTCGAACGAATTTCATCCAGAACGGGGTGTCAGACAAGGATGTATACTATCTCCACAATTATTCAACATATATGGGGAGTATATTATGCGAAGAACACTTGAAGGATGGGAAAAGGGCATCTCAATAAATGGTCATAAACTAAACAACCTACGTTTCGCAGATGACACAGCCCTTCTTGCAAATAGTCAAGCAGGGCTGATAGAACTTATACGACTGATCGAAAACGAAAGTCAAATATTTGGTCTGCAATTAAACATATTAAAGACAAAGATCATGATAGTGGATAGACTACACAACAATCATCCACACATAACCACAATTGACCGGTTCGAGGTTGTGAGCTCATACTTATATCTGGGATCATTAATCACAAACACAGGGTCATTACAAGAAGAGATTAAATGTAGATGTGATCTAGCAAAAGTTGCCACAGCAAAAATGACCGAAATATGGAAGGACTGTCAAATTTCAAGAGCGATAAAGATGAAGTTGATCAACTGCTTAATATTCCCAATACTAAACTACGGATGTGAATCTTGGACTCTGAGACAATCTGAGAGAAGAAAGATAGACGCCACTGAAATGTTCTGTTGGAGACGATTGTTACGAATTCCTTGGACCGACCGTAGAACAAATAATTCAATTTGAGAAGGGTTTATAACCCTTCAATAGAAGGGTTTGGAAGACCAACGCTATACTAACTTTAGGTAGGGTAAAGAAAGGAGAGATGGACCAGGAGAATAGTCGGTTCGCTAGATATACCTGACCGAGCTTGGCAACAGGGCAAGTCTTTCCTACTATGTTAGGACTCCATTTGTAACGCATTGGTACGTACTTGTAGGAGTATTATTTACGATAATTGAAACTGCCAAGTGTGATAATTTTATTTGAGTTTTTTAAATTGCATTTTTGGAAAAACAGGTGATTTTGACCGATTATTTGTTAGTTGAAGGTTATTGAACTGTATTTAAAATGTCGGATGTCGGAAAAATCTGCAGACGTTAACAGTGCCATTTTCTTAGAAAAGTTAAAAACACACTTTTTACCGAGAAAGCCTCCTGGTAAAACCTTATTAATATTAGACGGCCATAGATCCCATAAGACCAACCTTTTTTTTTTTCTTCTTTTATGAGGGGGGTGATCCAAACGTTCGAAACATACCTCGGTCCTAGAAGGCGAGCTGAACCGCCTTCCAGCCTCGGTTATGCAGGACTCCTCCAGCGTGGCTACGATGATATTCGAGGCCACTCGCTCGGGTTGTTCGGACACCATCGCCGCCAATGCCAGAAACCTACCTGGTAAAAAAAAAAACACCCTCCTCAGCGGTGAATTACCTGCCGGATCGCCCTGATTGGGACGCAACCTCGGCACGGCATTCACCCAAACTTTCATTTACGCACAATTCTCACGCATTCTAGCACTTTCTCACTACGACAGCATTCTTCTCTCCCTCTATTCCTCCCTATTCATGTTAAATCTCACTCATTCTGCCTTATCTTCTTGCTTGGTCCTGGGCACCCTGCCTCTCTTCGGGTCGCATTTCTTCTTGTTCCTTTCTTTCCAATGTTTTCCTCACATATCTCTGAACTGCTCTCCACCGATCTGACGACCTAAGCATCACCTCCACCAATTCCGTGACTGATTGCACCCTACCTCCTAACTCTCTCTCTCAAGCAGGTTCCTTTCAACTATCCATCTATCGCATACTAATAGGGTGTGTGAGACAGTGTCCGATATTCCACAATATAGGCATTTGTCATTTTCTGCCTTTCCAAATCTGTAAAGTTATGCCCTGAAGCAACCATGTCCTGTGAGCATCTGCGTCAGGAAATAATCCAAACGCCGGTGCCCGCAATCCATCCAGCTTCTCAGGTTAGGAATCAACGACTTCGTCCACTGCGCCACCCTTTTCATCTCATCCCATTCCTCTTGCCACACCATTATGGATCTTTCCTTTTCTTCTTTTTTTAAACGTTCTATTGCTATGTCTTCATTTCTTCTTTCGTATATTTTTCCTCTTTTCTTCAATATCACGTGCATTGGAATACACCCATTGATAACTCCTAAAACAAACCATGAAGGGATTAGAAGAAACCATAAAGGTTGAACTGTATATTTGCGCTGGTTATGAACTTCTTGTTAAAATAAACTTCTTCTTCTTCGTCTTCTTTTTTATAAGCAAAATGCTTGTTCAATGTCGATTAATGCCTCTATTGGAGGTTATCACTCCATCTTTTGCGTGGTCGCCCGATACTTCTACCTTTTGGTGATTTGTCCCTCGCTATTCTGACTAATCGGGTCTCTTCCATTCTGTTTATGTGTTCGTTCCATTCCTTTTTTCTGTTCAGTGTCCACTCATTTATTTCTGGTATATTGCATTTTCTTCTGATCTCTTCACTCCTCATTCGATCCCTCAGTGTGTTTCCTGTAATTCTCCTCAGTAAACGCATCTCCGCTGTTTCTAGTAGTTGCTGAGTTTTGGAGGTATCCGGTCTTGTCTCTGAAGTGTATGTCATTATTGGTCTTTTTGTTGCTTTGTAGATTCTTGATTTCACGTCGGTATTAATGTGGGGATTGCGCCATATCGTGTTATTAAGACAACCTGCTATTTTATTAGCCTTTTGTACTTGATTTTTCACTTCCTTCTCCACATCTCCGTAGCTAGACAGTGTAATTCCTAGGTAATTTGTCTCCGTTACTTGCTCAATGCTGATACCGTCGATTTCCAGTTTACATCTAATTGGTTCTTTACTGATTACAATTGTTTTAGTTTTCTGTGTAGAGATCACCATATTAAAGTCCTTTGTCCTTTTGTTGAATCTATGGGTTAGTCTTTGTAGATCGTCTTCATTGGATGCAATTAGGGCCGCATCATCTGCATAGCAGAGTATTCTGATTTATTTGTTCCCCATTTTGTATCCTCTTCCTTTATTAATAGTATTGATGAATTCATCCATGATTAGATTGAATAGCGTTGGACTAAGCGAGTCTCCTTGTCTTATTCCATTGCCCATATCTATTGGATCTGTAAGCTGGTCATCTATTCTGACTTCCATATTGTTGTTCTGGTAAATGTTCTCTATTGTTTTTATAACATCTAGTGGAATTTCTCTATCGTAAAGAAGGTGAATTACATCTTTAAGCTTTACTTTATCGAACGCTTTCTTCAGGTCTATTAGACATATGAATGCTGGTCTGTTATACTCTAGTGCTTTCTCGGTAATCTGTTTTATGATGAATACTGCATCTGTGCACAATCTTCCTTTGCGAAAACCCTGCTGTTCATCCGCTAAGGTAATTCTCTGATTTATTTGGCCTTGCAATATTTTGGTTGTAAGCTTCAAAGTTGTGTTTAATAAGTTGATACCTCTGTAGTTTTCAGGTTGTTTTTTATCTCCTTTTTTGTATAGTAGGATACTCAAGTACTCAAGTTTATTTTAGTATTATCCTACTGAAATAAACTTAAATAAATTAATTAAAACTTTGACAGAATGAAAAAAACGTGTTTGTCAACTTGAAAGGAACAATTTATTCATACGACCAACCTGGATCTACTAGCTTGATGAGGTAACGCCCGTGCCTATATTGGCAGCAGCAGTAAAAAGGGTTCGTAAAAAAATAACTGGAGAGATTGCTCAAGACTTTAATAAAATGAAGAAGGATGCCTTGAATAAAAAAAAAGCTTAAATCCAATAAAAAAAAAGAAAACGTAAGAGAAGCCAAGCGAATCGTCACTATCTGAAGATGTTACTCTAAACGATACTAGTGGTGATAAAAACATGAATGATATTGAAAATGGGTGTGTTGGGTGCAACTAGGATTATCGCCAAACATGTAAAAAAGATGACTGGTTACAATGTATTTTTTGTAAGCACTGGTTACATGAAACTTGTACTGGCTTCGATAATCTCTGTAATAAGTGCGGAAAATCTCTTGCTATTAAAAATAAAACGGTTTAGCTTTGTCCATCTCTCCTACTCCTAGTGGCGCTTCTCACCTCCACAGTTGAGGAGATATGGACCGATGACGTGCCAGTGCATTATATTTTTTGGAGCTTTAAGAATTATAATTTCTAGTTTTTACTTATTCCAAAACAAATACCAAAGTTAAGTTATGTTATACAATTTTTTTCTATTCTGATGTTCATTTAATAAAGAAACACTGCTCAATTTTTACAAAATATGCTTTAAGAGTCGTATAAGTTTTTTCAGGAACTAGCTGTACATATAAATAAAAGAGATTTCCAACATAAAATCAAATTACAATATACTCTGTTCTAATTCCTCTTCTTCCTTCCCCTTTATTCTATTCTACTTTTAGCTAACCTTAACTTTAAACTTACCTTAACTTTAGATACTCTTCCCGACAAACTATGCACTATATAATTCTTCTCATCTTCGGAGATTCGCGGATGTTGCTCTGGCGAATCGGTGACGAAAACATACCACAAACCAGTCCAACAAATGACAAATATTCCACATCCAATAAAAGCCCACGACCATCCGAATTTTTCGATAATGGCCCCTAAAAGGGGCCACGTTATCACAGTTCCTAGTGAGCCGCCCAAAAGAGCTCCTATAAATTTGCCCTTTTCATCAGGAGGCGCCCAGCGGGCAACCAAACAATGAAGACTTGGGAAAACTACACCCTAAAAATAAACTAGATCAGTATTGAATGTAATTCTGTAAATTGCCTTTGGAATTTGTAATACTTAGATTTCTTGACATTGTTCCGAGCTGTGCTTCTTTCTAATATTTGTTATAATATTCGTTGAAAAGCATGGAGGATATTTTTTGTTCATCAGTGTTATATAAAGGTACAAATTACTTAAAAGTGCCATCTCTAAATTATCGTAAAAATTTGAACAAGCATCGCTATTTAATAATTATCGCACTATTAATAGTAGACCTTTTCAATAAATGTATGTGTGGAGACCAGGAAATTCCTAAAGATTGGAATAAATCTTATATAAGCTCCATATATAAGAGAGGGAATAAAAGAGACTGTTCCAATTATAGAGGTATTAGTGTGACGAGCTCTGTGGGCCGGTTGTACGGCAGAATATTAAAGAAGAGGGTTGAAAGACAGATACAAGATATTGAAGAACAAAGCGGCTTTCGTACCGGGAGATACTGCCTTGATAATATATTTATCCTACGACAAATAATTGAAAAGCGTGTCGAAAGAAGTAGAGAGACTCATTTGGTATTTATAGACCTTGAGAAAGCATATGATAGTGTCCCGTTAAAGAAAATGTTTGAGGTCCTCAAAAGGTCCGGATTGGATTCGACGTATATCCGAGCGATATATAAATTGTACGAAAATGCAGTTTGTTGTGTAAAAATTGGAACCAGAACCTCAAATGAATTTAAAGTCACTAAAGGCCTAAAGCAAGGATGCTGTTTGTCACCGACACTCTTTAAAATATACGTCCAAGAAGCATTGAGGAATTGGAGAAATAAATGTAGATTTATGGGCATCGAAGTGGGACAAGAAACTCTGTATACATTGTTGTTTGCAGATGATCAGGTGGTGGTTGCAACCGATGAGGAAGATATAAATTATATGAATCGAAAATTATTTGAGGAATATGCCAAATGGGGGCTTACTGTAAACATAAGCAAAACAGAATATTTAAAAATTGGAGGAAATACCAAAGATCTGAGGCTTGAAAACGCAGTCATAAAAGGCTGCAACCAGTATAAATATCTAGGAAGCATCATATCAGCAGATGGCAGAGTTAAGATAGATGTACAAAACCGAATAACCCAAGGGAAAAAATGCATCCGAATACTGAATTCATTACTGTGGTCTAATAAAATAAAGATGCGTACCAAACTTCGCGTATACAGTTTGTTAGATTAGTTCACAGACATATATTCTATCGCGCTCAAAACAAGTTTAGAAATTAGTTTCACATTTATTCTCTTAAAGGCTTTACGTTTAGAAAAATGAATTCTCGCAAACTTAACGCAATAATTTTAATACTCCAAGAAGAAGAGGAAGAATAGGAGTTGATAATTTCAAATCTAATTTGGTCATGTCGTAATACAGAAGGTGCTTTTAAATTAGCAGTCGAAAGAAGATTGTTTTAGAACGAGGAAAAATTTCGAGAAAATTTTATACTTTAATTAACATCTAAACGCTATCTAAACATATAAATGCAATAAAAATTATTATTCGCTACTAGCCAATTTGGTTGATGCGATTTTGTTAATAATAAAAAAATTCCTTATATTCAATTCAGAACAAAATCGTTTTAAAGACTATACAAGCTGTATCGTCTGTTCTGTATATACAGGGTGAGTCATGAGGAACTTTACATACTTTTACCATATGTAGAGTCCCTCAGGGAGCATATCATGTGGCCACTAAAAAATGTCAACTCCTCTTCTTTATTAATTAACAGGGTGATTTGTGTAATTGACCATTTATTTCATTTTACTGTAGTGTTTATACAGCTCATTTGATTTTTTTAATTTTTGCATGATACAGTACACTACTATCAAGCATTCGATTGGTATTAGCTAAACTAAAAAATTGCAGAACTGGCTTTGGAAAAATTAATTTAGGGATTCGTATTAAATATTACACCCTGTATATATATTTTTTAAATGCAATAAGTTATTTTTAAACTACATAAATAGCCAATGAAAACGACATATGCGACAATGTTGTCGCACTTTTATTAAATTTTTAGTGAACGATCAAATCTTACCAAAAATAGAACAACCATAATGAAGTATCAAATTATAAGGTAACTAATTTAAACAAATGTTATAAATTTCAAACGTTTTAATTGAAATGATAAACTGAGTCACTGCACAACAAAAAACAGTAACTACTAACAATAACGAAGAACAATTTAAAAAAAAAAACTAAAAATATGTACATAGTTATGATAAACCCATAAATTAGAACTGGAAAAGATACAATAATGGTAACAAAATAAAAATAATTCAAAATAGATTTTCGAAATGGAACTCTGCAGCCTGTGCACATTTTTGTTGCCGAATTGTTAATTGACGTATTGAATTACGGATACTCTGGGGATCGTTTCTAATAGTATTTCAACAATGTATAATTCTATCAATTAATTGTTGTCGGTTATTAATATTCACTGCGTAAACTAGTTGCTTCAATCGTCCCCAAATATGGTAATCAACGGGATTGAAATCAGGGAATCTCGAAGGCCACGAAATAGGACCTGCACGTCCTATCCACCCATTGCCATAAACATTATTGAGATGTTGTCTCACTGCCAGTAAAAAGTGTGGGGGTGCCCCATCATGCTGAAAATACATCCCTCGGATAGCAAGCAAATTCGGCAAAATATTTTGTAGAAAGTTCAAATAGACCTGCACTGTTTAAATACCATCAAACAAGTGAGGACCTACTAATTGGTTATTTATGACACAAATCCACACGTTAACCGAAAACCTTAACTGAGAACGACGTTCTCGAATAGCATGGGGATTTTCTTCTGCCCACACATGTGAATTTCGTGAATTATTTATCCCGTCTCTGGTAAATTGGGCTTCATCTGTAAATAGTGTCCTGTATAGCGTTGGTCGATTATTGTTAATCTATCTACAAAATTCCAACCTATCGATCTCATCTCCAGCATGTAGTCGCTGAACCATTTGAATGTGATATGGGTATAGATTATTTTTTTGTAAGACTCTACTTACTTTTCATTGAGTAACATTGAGTTCTCGACTTACTTGTCTAGTGCTTATTGTAGGGTTCATTGTAACGGCGTCCATAATGTCATCTTCCTGCGCTTCATCTACATGTCGCTCTGTTGTTCCACTAGGAAAAGTGCCATTTTCTCGCAAATAATTAAAAACTGACCCAAATATTCGATGACTGGGAGTTCGACGATTAGGAAATCTCCTGCGATATTCTCTACTAGCAGCCCTACCATTCCCATTACAGAATCCATAAACAAATATTATGTCTGCATATTCTGTGGTCGAAAACTGATGTGGCATTTTGAACGAAAGTAACAAAAGCTCTACCAAAACCAACACAATGTACTAACGTAGATATGACAGAAGAAATATATGTATTCTTGTACACATAAATAACAATTGATAATGACAATAATGACAATGGGTATAAAATATCAAGAAACGTCAAACGGTCAAAGCCAACCTTCATTTTAAACTTTTTTAGATTTATTTTTATTTAGTACAGTTGATGCAATGTATTATTATTTGACATAAAATTTTAATCATTTACAATCAACAAAAACTAACACATACAAGAGGTTTGACTTTTTAATCAATTTAATTTATTATTTATCGAAAATAATGCCCCAATACGATCTATGAGTAAAAATTTAAAATTGAAAAACAATTGATTCTATCGTAGAGATAATACAAAATGACAGTAAAGATGTTAATTTTCTACGTATTAGATTATGTTGTAGGAACTCATTTTAATTAAAATGTTTGAAGTTTATAACATTTGTTTAAATTAATTACCTTATAATTTAATACTTCATTATGGTTGTTCTATTTTTGGTAAGATTTGATCGTTCACTAAAAATTTAATAAAAGTTCGACAACATTGTCGCATATGTCGTTTTCATTGGCTATTTATGTAGTTTGAAAATCACTTATTGCATTTAAAATATATATATATATATATATATATATATATATATATATATATATATATATATAAGAATCACTCAGACGAGTGGTGGGTTCTTATATCGGTCTCTAGGTGGAGAAATAAAAGACAAAGTTGATAGGCTACTTTATCTATTTTGAAGACGTTTCGCTTTCGAGTTTTGAAAGCATCATCAGTTCATCTAAAAAATTTTTACAATATGAGAACCACACAATCCTTTTTCCGATATATATATATATATATATATATATATATATATATATATATACAGGGTGTAATATTTAATACGAATCCCTAAATTAATTTTTCCAAAGCCAGTCCTGGAATTTCTTAGTTTAGCTAATACCAGTCGAAATGCAATTAAACAAATCACCCTGTTAATTAATAAAGAAGAGGAGTTGACATTTTTTAGTGGCCACATGATATGCTCCCTGAGGGACTCTACATATGGTAGAAGTATGTAAAGTTCCTCATGACTCACCCTGTATATAAAAGCAGGCACATTGAAAACTTCACTAACAACTTTACAATCAATAAAAGTGTTAATACTAATATCCCATATAATGTATCATCTGATAATGTATATAACCTTGAAGTGCCATTTCATCAAACCTTTTGCTCTGCGTTAAAATATTAATTAGATGAATAATTAATTATATTTTTTATCACTATTTTACGTGTTCATAATATAACAATTAATTAAATCTATTTCTGGTATTGTTCAATCTATACGATGCTGTAAAATATTATTAGTTTTCAACATTAAATGTGGTACCTAGACCTTGACATCATCGTAAGCTTTGTAAAATTGTTTAATTTTGCATCTGAATATATAACTTTAATTGCTAATTGTTACTTGCAAGTCTACAATGAATCATATTATGAGAGACAAGGAGAAAGCTCTGAAGTGAGATAGCTTAAATATCCTACGAAACATTCTGCAATTTTATTTATTAAAAATTAACTAATTGGAAAGTGCCATTTTACTTTTGCTATTTCTTCTGTTGCTTCACGTAAATCCTTATACTTTTTATCGTCGAGTTGTTTATATTAATGTTAGTAGGCTATCTATGGTATAGGGCAGCAGCTAAGCCATTACTAATTTCAAGGATAGAAAAGAATGGCTTTTTATTAGGCTTGGTATCAGATGCTTACAGCAACAATCAGTACACTAAACGTGCTCAAGATAATTATAATTGTAACAGATTATGAAAAACCAAAAGCTCCTATTTAGTCAGTGGCAGACCTTATATGGTCAATGAGAGCTTAGAATCTCCACATTAAACGATAGGAAGCATCCGAAAGCAGTGGCGGCAAATATGTGCTATTTTAACTCTAACAATAAAGTAAGAGTTCCATGTCAAAGGTATTTAATACCAAGGTATTTTACATCGTCTGAAAAATTTAGACTGTAGTTTAAAATCCTTGAGACCATCTATGTCTTCATAGGATTAGATAGAAACAGTGAGTGTGTCTTACACCTACTTTGCACGACAGCAATATCGTCTGCATAGGTTATCATGTAGAATTGCTTGCTGTTGAGTTGTTTAACCAGGATGTCTAGAACTATATTGCAGTATGAATAGCACCCTTCACTTTGAACACTCTCTCGTAACTATGCCGCTAACAGAAACGTCTTCTACATTTCTGCTTATTACTTAGGGTGAATGCTTTATTATCCAGATATCTGTAGATCTTCCCGAAGTATATGCATTCAGATTTGGGTGAAGTGGGTAATGAACCAGGGCATTTCATCCCTTATGTACCTTATGCTTATCTTTTCCATCGTTTTCAAGAGAAACAATGTTAGGCTAATTGGTCGGAAAGCCTTTGGTAGGGTGTAGTCAATCCTACTTGGTTCTGGTGCGAAGACCACACGTACCTCTCTCTACTTCCCAAGTCAAAGAGGCTCTGAATATTCATACAAGGTGCGGCAGAAAAACATAAAGTCTTTACAGTAGTAGGGCTGGATATATACCGTCAGGCCCTGGTGACTTGAAAGGAGTGAAGCACAATATGACTCATCTTAAATTTTCCTCATATAATCATTATTCTGGTGAGTTGCCAGTCGTTCAATGAGGGTATGATTGTTTTTCCTAGAAACCAAGGAAGTGGTTTTTATCAGGTTTTGCAAAGGATGGAAGTTTTGCTTTTATCTTCCTTCGTTAATATGCCGCTGTGGGTCCTTTAGGAGCGCTTTTTGTAGCCTGGAAGTCTACAGGAAATATTGGATTTCCTCACAGTAGGCTCTCTAAGTAGCTCTTTATCTTTTTCTGCAATCTTTCTTAAACTCTCTGAAGTTAATGAGTATAATTACGTTAAAAAAATCTAAGAACCCTTTCCACTACACTTCAACTTATAAGGAAGAAAAAAAAATTATTGTGTGTTTTTAAAAAATTTTCCATATCTAAATACAATGGGCAAACAGTTGACTTACCCCAAATAATCCTATCAAAAATCTGGATGCTATTAAAACCCAGGCATCCCAACCCGCAGCCCATGGTCCTAATAAAGTCAAAAATCCACACAGTAGAAATGAGATGGTGATACATTTAGATGGGCCAAATCGTTCCGCTAAAACTCCCCCAGGGATTGCGGAAATCGTGAATCCCCAAAAGTAAGATCCCAGAATTAGCCCTTGTAGTTCTGTGCTCCATGCAAATTTAGTACCATACTGAAATAAAATAAAAATTAAATGAAAGATAGGTCGATTTAATACGATAACCACAAAACATTAGTTTACATTAAATATTAATTTTTCATTTAAATATTTTTATCTTCAATCTTAACAATTTATACTTCAATGTAATTTTTATAAATGCACTTTTTCTCTTCGATATGTTTCCCAGTACTTTAGTTATTTCTTCTTAACAGCTGTCGCTGTCTGACTTCTCTAAACCATTTTCTCTCTGTCCTCCCATTCTCCGTCTTCCAATCCTCTTTTTTCCATGCCTTCACCTACCTCATCTCTAAAAGATCTTCTTGGTTTGCCTCTTTTGCGTTTTCCTATAGGACTCCACTCTGTTATTTTTGCTATCCATCGGTTTGGGTCTGTTCGCCTGACATGTCCGTACCGTCTTATATGCAAGCTTTAAGCCTGTTTCTTCTTCAATATTAGCCTACTAAATTGTTTAAATTGTCGCACCATATTTTTTTTGGTCTGTCAATACTTCTTCGTCCATTTGGTGGTTTATCTCGTGCTATTCGTACAATTATATCCTCTGCCATTCTACTGATGTTTTCGTTCTACTCCTCGAAGTGGACATTCGGCGGAGTATTTTCATCTCTGTTGTTTCTAGCAGTCGTCTTGTTTTAGATGTTTCAGGTCTTGTCCTCGCCGTGTATGTTATTATAGATCTAATTTCTGCTTCTCCATGGATTCTTGTTTTTGTGTTTTCTCTTGGGTGTTTGTGCTTCCAGATTGTGTCATTAAGAGATCCCGTCACTTTACTTGCTTTATAGCTTTGATGTCGTACTTCTTCTTCAACATCTCCGTAACTAGTTATATCTATTCCCAGATATCTAAACCTTACTTCCTGCTTTGTTGTTTTCCCATCGATTTCGATTTTACACCGTAGTGGGTATTTAGATGTTGTCATACATTAGGTTTTTTCTGCTGTTATTATCATATTGTATTTCCTAGCTGTTGTATTGAAGATATGTGTTAATCAAATCTTTGGAGCTCGTCTTCTGTCTCGGCGATTAATGCAGCGTCGTCTGCATAACATAATATTTGGATTTCTTTGTTTCCCATTTTGTAGCCATGACCTTTATGTACTGCTTGTATTATTTCGTCCATTATTATATTAAAGAGAAGTGAGCTTAACGAGTCACCCTGTCTGACTTCGCTTTGTAATGGTATACACTGCTTAATTTTCCATTTATCTTTGCCTGTATTCGATTATGGAGGTATATGTTTTCGATGGTTTGTATATTATTAATTGGTGTTTCTTTTATACAGTAGGTGTAAGACGTCTTCGACTTGGATATCAATCGAAAGCCTTCATCAGGTCTATAAAACATAGATATGCTGGTTTATTATACTCGATGGCCTTTTCTGTGATTTGTCTTAGTACAAATATGGCGTCTAAGCAAGATCTTCTGGATCTGAATCCTTGTTGTTAATCTAATAAAGTTATTATTATAATAATTTTGTTGGTTAGGACTTTTGTGGTAAGCTTAAGTGCGGTGTTCAGTAGATTTATACCTCTATAATTGTTGGGGTCTTCTTTGTCTCCTTTCTTGAACATTGGTATCCTTGTTTCTCTGTTTCTCTATGCGTCTGGTATCTTGCAGTGCAATATTAGTTTTTGTATAAGTTTTGTCATCTATAGGGTTATACTTTCTCCTCCGTATTTTAGAAGCTCGTTGGTTATTCCGTCTGGTCCTGGTGACTTTCTATTGATTAAATAAAGTCTTAAAGAAAGACATTCTTTAATAATTTCTTTTGTGGTTTTTGAATCCTTAATTAAATCCAAATGTTTGTCTGTTAGACATTGCACTATGATGCTTTTACCTTTGGGATCTTCTCTGTTTTTTCCAATAGATCTACTAATTGCTTTTCTTTCAGCAGTATAGTTACTTTGAATTTACAATTATTAAAATTTGTAGCATTTGTTAACTGAAAGATATTCACAATTGAAGACCTTATTGCAATATAATGGTAAGCCACATTTTTACAGATATCTATTTTATTGCATTACGTATTTAAAGAAACCTATGTTAAGCCACACAAAAATTATTTGGTAATTATTGCAATAAATGGCGGAGTTATTGATGAATCGTGTTTATGCAATCGTCCGTTTCTGTTCACTTTTTCGCGTAAACCGTGGTAAGCTACATCAAAATGGCGTCTACATCAGGTGCACGTGCTGAAATAAGATCGGTTTTAAGCGAAAATAGCACTTTAAATGTAAATTTTATAGATGATAGTGATGACAGCGTAGCAGATAAAGACTTTAGGCCCAGTAGCGATGATTTTTCGTCTCAATCTAGCGAGGTAAGCTTTTTATTCTGATATTTTGGCTTTTGGCTTGGAAAAATATGGTATGCCTTGTGGCATATCGAGTATAAAAATTCTGAAATATTCTCAAATTCTATAGTCTAATGCAGTCATTTTTTGTTGTGTTTTAGGATGAATTGCAGGAACCAATACCAAGGCTTTTTGGAGATAAGGAGGTAAATCCAGAGAAGAGAAAACCAACAAGGTGAAGACAAAGAAATGAGAAACACCATGATTGAAATGACAGAAAAAGAAGCCGTAATTCTGGACAGCAGTATACTTCGAAGAAAACCAAGACGATTTTTAGTTCACGTGAAATTGGCTAACCGTGTGAATGTAAAAATAAATGTAGGGAGAAACTGAAAAGTAATCATTAACATGTATTTAAGACATTTTGGGAGTTGGGCTCATTCGACCTTCAAAATAGTTATCTCTTTCTAAGAAAAACAAAAACGCAATATTTCCAAAAGAAAATTCACAGCTGAATATTTGGTTAATGTAGGGGAGATGGAAATTAAAGTATGCAAGACTGAATTCCTAAATGTTCATGTACTTCAAAAATCTCGTGGAAGAATTGAAAATATTTTAAAATGAAGTCACTCGGGGCTATGGTTTCTATTCCTAATAAGAAAGGTAAGCACACAAACAGACCTAATAAACATTCAGAGGAACAGATTCAATCAGTCAAAACTCATATTGAATCCATTCCCAAATACCAAAGTCACTATAGCAGAGCCAAAAGAATAAAAAAAGAATATCTGAACTGTTATATGACAATTACAGGACTACATACAGATTTTATGTACCATGGTGTACAGAAATGAATATTACGCCAGTTAAAGAAAGTGCATACAGAAAAATATTTTGTACTCATTATAACATAGGGTTTAAATTACCTTGTTCTGATATGTGTAAGAAATTTTTTCGACTATCGTTTTTTGTGTTACGATTTTTTTAATTTAAGAACATGTTAAGCCACATTTTTTTCGAATAAACATCTTTTTTATGTAAATATGTGTTTTTTTATATGAAATAATAAATGCACATGGAACTTAATAAATAACATAATTAAATAACAAGCGTTAATGTTTCTACATTTAAAGTAATATTTTCTAGATTTTTTAAAACTTTACAAATCAATATCTCGATTTTATTATTTTGTGGCTTACCACTATTTTGCAAGAAGCTCTTCAATTGCATTATCCATTTTTTATTTCACACTTTTTAAATATTTTTTTTTGCCTCTCTGGGCCCATAACATGTTAAAATTTATTGTTTTCCAGTTATGGTAATTAATAGTTCTCAGTGAATTATTTAAATAGATTATTCTAGAGTAAGAAATATGTGCTACATTACTAAATAACATTAGAAGGGTCAGTTCACAACTGGAATCACTACTGGCATTTTGAACCAGTGCTGCCCAGTACAATTTGGATAAAAACTGGAAAAAAGTACCGGGTGGTCCAATAAGCCGATCTCTCGGCTATATATCAGAAACTATTCATGTTATAACTTTAGGAGATAAAAATCCTTAGTAAAAGTGGCCAAGAGAAATCGCTGGAAATAACTTTTAAGATTCTGGATTAACCGCTAGGGGGCGTAACCTGCGAAGAAAATTTTGAAAACCAGTTTTTTGGGAAATATGTCCAATTATACCAAGATAAGTAAACTAGAAAGAGGCATAAATTCTGCACGAAGTTGTTCAAGTACTTTTTTTTATTTTTTCAAATAAAGGGTGGGGGAGAGTAGGAAAATATTTGTGGATAAATACCTATAACTTTGGTTTGGATAAACCGATTTTAACAAAATTAGTGTCATTAGAAAGAGTATGGATGAATTAATTTACATCTACTATAAAATAATTGCATTTAGTTTTAATTGTCGTAGGTAGAGGGTACTTTCGAATAGAAAAAATTAAAATTTGTTTTTCTTCAAAATTTTTAATGTGAACACCTATTTATTGTAAATTATAATGGAACTGGATTAAATTTGTAACAAAATGGCGCAAACCACATGTTAATAGCTTTTATCGAACTCGAGATATGAATAAAAACGCATAAAAATAAGTAAGTATAGTATTGACACACCCTGTATTATAAAATAAATTAAAAAATAAGTCAGTAGGTACTTTCAAAATTTTTTATAGCAGAAAACTCTTAATGCTGATACCTATTTTGACCATTGTTATTTCATATGATTAAAAATTGTTTTTTCGAAACTAAGTAGGCTACGACAATGAATTTGACAGGGAGTTCATATTGTTTATTTATTGACAGCAGTCAAAATATTGTTAAGAAGTGTTATATGTATTATAATTCGAATTGAAAATTGCATTTTTTTCAATAGATATTAATATTGGTAATATTAGTAATTAATTATCAGTACTAATAATTCGTGATGAGTATATCAAATTGTATGACATGATTGGAGTTTATTTCGAATATCACCAAAATGGCGCTATTGCCTCACGTATATATTCTGTAAGATATCCTGGCAGGAGATATTGTGGCAAAGAAGTAGAGATTTCGGACTACTTATATGTGGATTCTGTTGAATTAAAGCAAGAACATTGATTGAATTATCTTCGGTCATAACTCTACTACTTCGTTTAAAACAAGGACGAGAAAAACTACCAGTTTATCTTAATCTTTTTGCCTTTCTTTCAAATACTTCTTTGCCATAATGTCTCTTGTCACGATATCTTACAAAATATATACGTGAGGCAATAGCGGCATTTTGGTGACATTCGAAATAAACTCCAATCATATCATACAATTTGATATACTCATCACGAATTATTTGTACTGATAATTAATTACTAATATTACCATTATTAATATCTTTTAAAAAAAGTGCAATCTTTAATTCGAATTATAATATAGCACTTCTTAACAATGTTTTGACTGCTGTCAATAAATAAACAATATGAACTCCCCGTCAAATTCATTGTCGTAGCCTACTTAATTTCGAAAAAACTATTTTTTAGAAAATAGGTATCAACATTAAGATTCTTCTGCTATAAAAAAATTTGAAAACACCTACTGACTTATTTTTTAATGTAATTTATAATACAGGGTGTGTCAATACTATACTTACTTATGTTTATGAGTTTTTATTCATATCTCGAGTTCAACAAAAGCTATTAACATGCGGTTTGCTCCATTTTGTTACGAATTTATTCCAGTTCCATTATAATTTACAATAAATAGGTGTTTCCATTAAAAATTTTGAAGAAAAACAAATTTTAATTTTTTTTATTTAAAAGTCCCCTCTACCTACGACTATGAAAACTAAATGTAATTATTTTATAGTAGATGTGAATTAATTTATCTACACTCTTTCTAATGACACTAATTTCATTAAAATCGGTTGGACCAAACCAAAGTTATAGGTATTTATCCACAAATACTTTCCCACTCTCCCCCACCCTTTATTTGAAAAAATAAAAAAAAGTACTTGAACAACTTTGGCAAAAATTTATGCCCCTTTCTAGTTTACTTATTTAACACTTGGTATAATTGGACATATTTCCCAAAAAACTGGTTTTCAAAGTTTTCTTCGCAGGTTACGCCCCCTAGCGGTTAATCCAGAATTTTAAAAGTTATTTTCAGCGATTTCTCTTGGCCACTTTTACTAAGGAAATTTTTTTCCTAAAGTTATAACATGAATAGTTTCTGATATATAGCCGAGAGATCGGCTTATTGGACCACCCGGTACATTTAAATAAGACTGATCATGATGAGTATTACTTCATTGCTAACTAAAGTTAGTCTTCTATATTTTAACAATATTTAACATAGTTAATTATACTTAATATATATTTATATGTAGAAATCAAATACACTTACATCCGGTTCGTCAGAATGAAGAGCTTCAGCTACGATACTATCGTTGCTTGGAGATTGTCTAAGTAGTTTACATTCCGGTACAAAAGTTGTGTTGCCTTTGGTCATAGGCTGTACCATAGCCAGAATTATAATGGACAAATTTATTCTTAACATGTACAGGAATAATGTGCAGGTGAAGCACATTATCCATATTATAGCTCGCACTGGTATACATTCTGAAAAGATAAAAATAGAAATTTGTGACTTACTACATTAATATAGCGCGAATAAACCTAAAATAAATTTACATATTGGCTTCCTATGTAAAATTGTGAATCGGGGCGTAGCTTTCATAGTTTTATGTTATTATTTTCATTCATGGTTGTGGATTTAAATGCCAATGATTGACAGTTCAGCTATTTTGCAAATCGTAAATGTCAGTGCCTGACAGCGTGACACACAATGTCATTAATGTTGTCAATATAAGCCTTAGACAAGGAAAGAGAAAGGACAGGTAACACTCATTTAATAATCCTTCGAAAAGTGAAGCCAGTTTCGATATGACCACCATGTTTTGGTGCCCGTACGTGTCCCATAACTAGCTCTCGCGGGGTTACCAGGTCTACTGATTTTTCAGTAGATATACTGCTTTCAATTTCACTTTACTGATTTACTGAAACACTATATTGTTCTACGAAAAATATGTAATGATAAAATCATGTTAAAAAAGTGATCATTATGTCATTGTTCAATTATAAATTTTGAAAAAAATCTATTTAATGATATATACCCATTATTCTAAATCTACTGAAGAAATACTTGAGGCATTAAAAAAGAAAAATCAAACAAGAACATTTTATAAAAATCTAAATAATACAAGAAACGAATTTAAACCAAGGATCGGACTATGTAAGGATAAGGAGGCGCATACACTCAATACAAAAGAATAAGTATTAAAAAGGTGGGTGGAACACTATAAAGAACTACTTACTATCGAAGTAGAAGATTAAAATCAACCACCCCCAGGAGCAAGCAACAATACACCATTGTAGCCTCCATCAAAAATGTCCCATGGATTTGTCGTCTACAAGAACCACTGAATATACGTTTTCCATGTACGTGATTCTATTAGTTTAGTTCAATTTAAATCAATTAGTCACATTCATATATTAATACCACTAATAACCTTTGAAAATATCATTTCAAGGATTATCTATACTAAAAAATCAAATTAACAATATCCCACGATGAGTATAGCACTAAACAATATGAAAACAATTTCATAAGTTTTAGTTTAATTGATATTAAAACACTCTTGTGTGGTTTTCTGGAAATTATTTGTCATATAAAAAACATTAATGATGTATTTAATTATTCTTTATGAATCTGCTATTTTCAGTGTCGTTTAAGAGACAAAGTGAATAAGTGTATGGGGAATTTTATATATAACATTTAAACTTTTTTATCTATGACAAACATTGGTCAACATTGTGAAGGACCGTAAGCTGCAGTACTTGGTTCATATAATAAGAAATCAAGGCAGATAATATGAACTACTCCAATGCATTTTGCAAGGTAAAATTTAAGGAAAAAGGGCCCCAGCAGGAAAAAGAATATCCTGGCTTGCTAACTTGAGAGCATGATATAGAAAGACCTCAATACAGCTATTTACAGCGTATACCAACCAACAAAGTCATCTCTTCTTCTTCTTTAATTGCCGTCTCCCATTCGGAGGTTGAATATCATCATCACTATCTTTACTTTATCTACTACTGCTCTAAAGAGTTGTATAGAACTACATTTAAACCAGCCCCTAAATTCTTCAACCATGACACTCTCTTTCTTCCTATACTCCTTCCTCCTCTTATCTTTTTCAGTCTTATCAGCCTTAGCAATTTTCTTCTATGTCCATGCTATTCTAAGCATCGTCCTGTAACACCACATTTCAAAGGACTGTAACTTATTTATGTGTTCTTGCTTCAATGTTCAGCTTTCAAGTCCATATTGCAGTATCGAAAACACGTAGCATCTCAGTGCTCTTACTCTCAGTTCTAATCTAAGTTCTTTGTTGCAGAGAATTGTTTTCATTTTTACAAACGCATTTCTTGCTATTTCAATACTAGCAGTTTTCTGCATTTACTTCCACAGTTTTCACTATCTTCCTTCACTCAACCGTTTTCTCCAATTTTCCCTGTCATTCCAGTCTCCATCTCGCAGGGTTTTTTTTTCATATCCTCGTCGATTTCGTCTCTGAATGACCTTCGAGGTCTTCCTCTCTTTCTTCTTCCGATCGGGCTCCATTCTGTGATTTTGTTTATCCAGCGTCCTCTGTCCGCTCTTCTGACGTGGCCGTACCAGGATAGTCTCTTCTCCTCTATATAGTCGATTATGTCTGATTGCACTCCCATTCTCCGCTTAATCTCTGCGTTTTCAATTCTGTCTCTTTTTGTAAGTCTACAGCTTCCCCTCAGGAACTCCATTTCTACTGCTCTTATTCTACCTCTATTTCTCTTGTTTATTGTTCAGTTTTCGGACCCATATGTAAGGATACTTCTTGTCAGGGTATTATACATTAAATAGTAATGGGGACATAATACATTTCTGCCTAACTCCTCCCCTGATTTCAATTTCTGGACTGGGTTCGTTATCTATTACGATTTGTGCTCTTTGATTCCAGTAGATGTTTGTTATTATTCGTAAGTCCCTATGGTCTATGTTTTTTGTCTTTAGAATTTGGACTAATTTTTACACATCTCTAATATGGCCAAATCTCTGACAGGAAAAACTTCTCCATCTTTTGGCTTGACACTAATCCTTGGCATGCTGACGATTACATTTGTTGCAAACTTCTTCACATTCACCACTTTTAAAACTAAACGAATTATTACTTTTGTACCCCCTCACTTTTGGCTGATTATGAGTCTCATTATAATCGGTGTTTCTGACACTATTTACACCAGTGTCTTCAGACAAATTTCTAATTTGTTTTTCGGCCAACTCTGCTGCTTGAGCATCTTTACAAGCACTTTAAAATGTCAACATTTCATCTGCTAATACTTTTCGTTGAATTTCGTAATGCTTCATCAAAAATATTGCTTAAAGTTACACGTGCTCGCAAGTAAACGAATTTCAACCATTTATTTTGAAACGGACTGATCTATCCTCTGATTTCATTTGTTAAAAATAAATCGTTCATAAATTTCAGATACTAGTGGTGAGTAATGTGCTAATAGAAGCTCTACAACTTTCCTATATGATAGCTCACCTGGGCTTTGAGGTGCCGATAATTTTTTTAGTGTCTGATACACATTAGAACCAGCTATCGTGATAAACATTGAGACTTTTATTTCTTCCATTATTTTGTTCACCACAAAGATATGCTCCATTCGTTCCAGGTTTGTCTAGAGTTCTTCAGCTTTCCCGCCGAATGTTTCTATATTGCTGATTATCGCCATTTTTTATAAACTTCTGAATTTACACCGCACAAACTATATTATCCTCGTCGCCAGAATGTTGTGTATTAATAAAACAAGTAGTTGATCAGAACACCCTTTAATGAATATTAAATTGAAACCGTACAACTAACAGTAACAACTAAACTTCTAAGTCTACTAGCCGCCATGTCACAACAGCCCTTCTTGACATATTACCAACCTTAGGAATGTCTGACACTAGCATGGGTACCAAAATACATAGCAATATCTACTTTATCAATGAATACGCAACAGTTTAAGTTGCCTTCTGAGCAGAAGCTGATTGTTTACTGAGTACTAAGTTAAATATCTACTTACTTTTGATAACTAATTGAGCCATCTCCACGCTAATGTTTGTTCTGCCTTAAACGAAACATTGGGAATCACCGGTGAGAACAGGAAACTCCTGCAACACAAACATTATACTGTAATATTACAATAGTTTAAAATGTATTACAAAGAAAGATTTGTTCCATTTAGCAAACCAAATACATACTAAACTGATGAGTTTTTATTCTGTAAAAAATTATAAAAAAAAACAAATTTTTAAAGAGTATTATAAAATATTTATTCGTTGTAAAGTTATTAACTTAACAAAGATTTTATGAAATACTACATCAATGTAACTTCGATAAGATCTTTTACTCAAAAGCATCCAAGACTGAAGATGTTGGCTGTGCTATTACAACCACTACAACCACCTCAACTTGTTTCGACTTTCCAGTAATTGCCGTATTTATACTGCTGAACTATATGGAATACTACAAGCGATGAAAACTTCACTCAACGATGATAAAACTATAGCAATCTGTACGAACTCTCTGTTCTCCATGCAGTCCATAAACAAGCCTACATTCTATCCACCCAATAGTTCAAGAAATTCAGAATATATGTAATCGTTTTCAAACTAATGGAATTACAGTAACAATATTGTGGGTCCCATCATACGTTGGTATTCCAGATAACGAAAAAGCCGATCAAGCAGCAAAACAAGCATGTTCTCCTAACGTAATAACAGATATGCAAACATCATCAGATCTAAAAAGAACATTCAAACATAAAATAATGGACCTTTGGAATGATCATTGGAAAAAAAGCAATACCAAGTTAAGCGTTCTACAACCAAACATTTTCTACCACCAGCTCCCACCAATGAAAAGAAAGAACAAATCTATCGTTCGAAGATTGAGAATGGGCACACACGCCTTACACATGGACACCTAATAAATTCCAGTAATCAGATTTTGTGCCAGTACTGCAACACACGGAAGTCGTGCTTCCGTAACACATGTACTTCCTGACTGTCAACACTACCTAGCAACCAGAAAAAAATACAATCTTGGTAACAACCTAAAAAACAACGGCGATTCAGATACCGAGCAAGAAGCTAATGATAATGATGATTACGATGGATCTAACGCATATCATAACAACGTTTTTTTTTGGAAGAGAGAAAAATAAAGGATAGAAGCTCTTAGAAAAAACAAAATGGAATAAGAATCCCCATCACAAAGAGTTCGTTCAAAACAACATAACAGAGTTATACAGACGTATTTTAAGAATTTCATGGGTGGATAGTGTGACTAATGTTGAGGTCCTACGTAGAATAGGCAAAGAATGCGAGATTATTAACACCATCAAAGAGGGCAAACTAGAATATCTTGGCCTCATATACCTTGACCTCATATTATGGTCGCAACTCATTCTTCAGGGCAAGGTATTTGGGAAGAGAGGACCAGGGAAAGAAAGAATATCTTGGCTTCAAAATCTAAGAAAGTGATTTAATACGTCGACAACCGGTAGGATAGCCATACTAATCGCGAACATCCGGAACAGATAGACACCGTAAGAAGAAGAAGAAGAAGAACGTGTATTAAATGCATAGTATTAAAATAAGATGTTTTACACATCCAATTATAACAAGATGTTTTTCCGGAAGACCCACAAAATAGGAACCTGGAACATACAAGGTTTAGTACAGCATCCTGGAAAACTACATATAGTCGAGAGAGAAATGAAAGATCATGGTGTTTCGATTCTTGGTATAAGTGAAACCCACTGGAAGGGGACAGGACACTTTCGTAGCATTTCCGGAAACATCGTATATTTCTCGGGCAATGAAAATGAAAGTAAAAATGGTGTCGCAATAATAGTTTCTTCAAAACTCCAAAACTCTGTTTGTGGATATGATACAATTAATGATAGAATCATCCACCTTAGGATTCTAGGATCAACTTGTGTCTTACACATTATACAAGTATATGCCCCTACATCAACAGCAGACGACATAATTGTGGAAAATTTTTACACAACTTTGGAGACAACACTCGACAAAATATCTAACAAGGACATTGTAGTGATAGTGGGCGACTTCAATGCCAAAATTGGTAGAACTCAGCTTGATCATCATATGAGATTCACCTTGGGTCCTTTTGGTCTTGGGGAAAGAAATGAACGAGGCGATAGATTAATAGAGTTCTGTGGCCAAAGAAAATTGTCTGTAATGAATACCTACTTCCAACACCACCCACGAAGGCTCTACACATGGAAATCACCGGGCGACCGAACAAGAAATCAGATAGATTTCATAATGATAAATTCAAGGTGGAAGTCCTCAGTCACTAACGCAAAAACTTATCCAGGTGCAGATTGTGGAAGCGACCACCAACTTCTTGTAGCTGTATTCCGAATACGTTTTAGAAACAAACACAAGCCCACTCCTAGAACTCCCATGCTTACAGAGACTGAACTTTTAACTTTCAAAGAAAGAATAAACCCAGTGTTAACTGAGACAAGTACTACCCCCATAGATAATATCGAGACTTTCTGGGGAGTTTTTAAAAAAGATATATTAGATACAGCTAAGCAAAGTCGCCAACCCATAAAAAACAACAGTCGTAAACCATGGATCAGTGACCAAACATGGAAAATTATAGAACAAAGAAGGCAACTTAAAGTTGGCAGTTTTGATTTAAACGACTATCGAAGCTTATCAAGAGAAATCCAAAGAAATTGCCGGAAAGATAAAGACAAATATGTGTCTAACATTTGCCAGGAAGTAGAAATCCACTTACATCGAAATGAAACAAGAGATCTCTTTCAGAAAGTAAAGTTACTGGCTCGGGAATTCAAACCCAGAAATTACGCTATAGAGGATGAGACAGGCAATATGGTAAGCGATATGGATGCAGTTCTGGAGACTTGGAAGAAATACTGCACAGAACTCTATAAAGCTGAAACCTCTAACATTAAGCATACAACAGCACTGCAAGTCTCAGCAACAACACTAGAACCAGATATTCTAAGGTCTGAAGTCGAGGAAGCCATAAAACACCTTAAAAGAAATAAATCACCTGGTTGCGATAATATCACGGCAGAACTTTTACAGAACATGGGTGAACATGGTATCCAATTAATGTGGAGACTGTGCAATCATGTATGGAGAATCGGTAAATGGCCCAGCGATTGGTGTACCGCACTATTTATTCCCATTCATAAGAAAGGCGTAACCACAAAATGTAGTAACTACCGAACAATTTCACTAATTTCACACCCAAGTAAAATTCTGTTGAGAATTATCAAGTGTCGCATGCAGACATACCTGGATAGACAAATACCACAAGAACAGGCAGGCTTCGTTAAGGGTAAAGGCACAAGGGAGCAAATTCTTAATATGCGACAACTCATTGAGAAAGCACGAGAATTCAAAATTCCGATGATCATCTGCTTTCTGGATTATCAGAAGGCATTTGACTGTGTAAACTGGACAGTTTTGTGGAAAGTTCTACATGAGATGGGGGTTCCTGATCATCTGTCAGCTCTGGTGAAAAGTCTATATGAGAACAGTGAAACCAGAATAAGAATTGAAAATCATAAGTCCGATCCTTTTAAAATAGGCAGAGGAGTCCGACAAGGATGTATTCTATCTCCAAGTCTTTTTAATTTCTATGGGGAATATATAATGAGAAAAGCACTCGACAAATGGAATGGCGGTATTTCTATAGCAGGAAAAAAGATCTCAAATCTCAGATATGCAGATGATACAACATTAATAACTGCATCCGAAGAAGAAATGTCCAGCCTGCTGCAGCTAGTGGAAGTCGAAAGCAATAGATGTGGTCTCAAGATCAATAAACAAAAAACAAAAATTATGATAGTAGACTATTCAAATTCACTTCAGACAACAGGAGCCTTGGACCAGTTTGAAGTGGTTAACGAGTTCAATTATCTAGGATCCTACATCAATAATACAGGATCTTGTGAAACAGAAATACGTAGGAGAATAGGCATGGCTAAAAACGCTATGAGTCGATTATCAAAAATCTGGAAAGATCGCGCCTTGTCGAAGAACACCAAAATAAGATTAGTACGTGCATTAATTTTTCCCATATTTAGTTACGGATCCGAAACATGGACAATCAAATCGGACGACAGAAAAAGGATTGACGCTTTTGAAATGTGGTGCTGGAGAAGAATGCTTCGGATCTCATGGACGGAACACAGAACAAATCACTCAATCCTCCAAGAGCTTAATATTCAGACTCGACTTTCGTCTATTTGCCTCTCCACCGTCTTAAAATTTTTCGGCCATATTGCAAGAAGAAGTGATGATAATCTTGAGAGACTTATAATTTCGGGAAACGTTGAAGGGCGCAGAAGTAGAGGTCGCTCACCTATTCGATGGACGGATCAGGTACAGAAAGCCAGTGGAAAAACATTTTCAGAATCCATGAGGGAAGCTCAGGACAGAAGCCGATGGAAAGAGATAGTGGCTCGTATTATAGGGAATCACGACACTCAGCAATGAGGAAACGACTGAGGAGGAGGAGGATTAAAATAAGTTGTTGTAATTAAAAATAAGAGGCGTAAACAGCCGCGTAATCAATTTGACACATCGCGCCCATTACTTTTAGTTTAAAGACCGCACCCGACGAAATGTTAAACAAATTACATGTAAAATTTTATTAAGAAAGTCTAAAAAGATAGATTTTAACAAACCACTTTTACGAAAAAAAGTAATAACTTCTATGGGAACACCAATGAAGAAAAATATGAAGCGGGTTCTGGTTCTGGTCATCTACAATTATACATATACAACACAAAATACATTAACATATAATAAAGAAATTCTAAAATTGCAACAAGATATATGAATTTATCTTCCAAAATAATGAAGACGTGAAGTTATCTGGGCTCGAATAATCGCCAAGATCCACTGAGAAAGGATGAAAATACAAAAAATTTATGAAAAGTTTGATGAGTCAAAGTAATTTATTGGTGGAATATTCAATAATTGAATATTAATTTTATATCAAAACAATTTGTGGTTATGTGAAGTGGGAATACAATGTTGTTGATTTACCAGTAATTTTGTTTTGCTAAGAAAATGATACCCATTACCTTGGAATTGTAATAATGTAAATTACATGACAATTTTCTGGTCATACGGTTTTAAAATAACAAAAATATCATTGACATTATATATATATATATATATATATATATATATATATATATATATATATATATATATATATATATATATATGTATACATATACATAAGGATCACTCAGATGAGTGGTGGGTTTTTATCGGTCAAAAGGTGGAGAAAAAAGACAAACTTGATGGCTACTTCATCTATTTATTGAAGACGTTTCGCTTTCTTAATCAGAAAGCATCATCAGTTCATTTAAAAAGAAAATATTAAAATAAAAAAAAGCTCAAATAAATGGACATTACACGATTATGATGTATAAACAATAAATTGAACTAACTACAATTAGCAATTTGTTAAAACTTAGCACAGCAAAAGTACATGTGGTATATTTTACATGTATAAGTAATAAAAAAATATTAAAATGAGATTGAAGAACTAAGAATATCAAAGATGCACTTCCAACGATATATTAATAGTTATAATTTAATTTTAACCTTAGGTAGCATTATTAAGTGATTAATATTGAAATTTAATAATGTAATGTATAATGAAATTACCACTCGAGGCTTTTAGACTGCCGTCGGTAAAATGGCAACACTGAATCTGACAAAAACTACAATAGATAAAATAAGAGTTACACAACGCGCTGTGGAAAGATCAATATTAGGTATTAATTTCAGAGATAAAGTACCAAACCTAGAAATAAGAAGAAGAACAGGAGTCACAGATGCAGTTGAAAAAATAGCCAGAGCTAAATGGGCTTGGGCCGGACATGTTGCCAGATTCACGGATGACAGATGGACCAAAAAGATTCTGGAGTGGCGACCAAGGCAAGATGCATATCGAAGCAGAGGACGACCACCGACTAGATGGACGGATGATATCAAGCGCATCACCACAAACTGGATGCAAGAAGCTCAAAATAGAAATAGGTGGAAAATTTTACGGGGGGCCTACGTTCAGCAGTGGACAAATATAGGCTAATTGATGATGAATTATATAATCTTCGCCTAGTGATTTGCTGTTCTTAGCTTTTCTTGGGGCTTAAGTTTTATTTCGTCTATTGTGATTTCCGATAGCAGTTCTGATCCTTGGTTGATAATGCCTTTTTTCCTTGTTAATATTTCTGATACTTGATCTTCTCTGCTATTTGCTTTGTGTTGGATTGCGTACAGCAATTTGTAAAAGTCTTCTATTTTAATGGTTTCATCTCTGTTCTTTGTAAGATTATCATTTCTGTCTTTAATCTTTATTATCTGCCTTGTCCCCGTTCTTAATCTTTTTCTCAATACTTTCATACTTCTATTGTTCTCAATGGTATGTTAGATTTGTTCTTGTATTTTCGAGTTTCTCGTCCAACAGCTTTGGATATTTCTTTATTTGATTTTTGTAGTATGTCGAAAATACATTGCTCAAAACTACCTACATCTAATGGTTCCATCTATAGTTTTCATCCAGCTATTACATAGTGGTCAGATAATGTTACAGAATAATGTTAACAGGATAGAACGGCAGACCACCTTGTCTTTGATCCTATTTGCACTCTTTAAGTTTTTGACTTCTTTCTCAAATTGACATTCCACATAACTTTGCCAAGTTTGCCAAGGTTGATTTTATTAATTTTGTAGGTATAAACACATTAGCAAGTACTCCATATATCTTTTTTCTAATTATTGTATCATAATCCTTTTTACAACTCTAAAATTTATAAAAATATATTAAATTGATGTAGACTCCTAAATTTTTATTGTTGTTATTTGTTGAATACAGTTATATACGCTTATATGGCTGGCAATTATGGAAGTTATACACGTTGATTGCAACAAAACAAGGTTATTGGTAATTGCATTTGTATTATAGGAAAACGTTATACTAAAGAGTTCATTGAAAAATAGATTATATCTTCATGTTAGTCGATAAAACAGGCAATTTGGAAGCATTTATTAGGTTGTTTAATAAACCACACAATTACAATGAAATAAATTCACTAAAAATATTTTATAAAAGTTTTTTATAGTGCTGATACAATACACCAACAATTGATATAGATATTCGTCTTCTTTTGGGGCCTATTCGTTTCGAATATTGGCGATAATTTTGGCTATAATTATTTTATTAACTGATGCTTTAAATAAATTAGTTGTTGTTGTGGAGAATCATTTCCTCAGGTTCTATGATATTCTTCTTTTCCCACTTCCTCGCTTTCCGAATACTTTGTTTTGAACAATTATTTTCAGTAATCTGTATTTAGTGCCATTTCTTATTATGTGTCCGAGATCTTCTAACTTTCTCTTTTTATTCGTATACATCACTTCTCTTCCTTTCCCCATTCTTCGTAGTACAGTCTCGTTGGTTATCTTGTCCGTCCATGCTATCTTTTGTATAGCCAAATCTCGAAAGCTTCAAGTTTTTTCTTAATCGCTTTAGTGAGTGTCGAGGATTCAACTCCGTAGTATAATATTGAGAAAACATAACATTGTAGGAGCCTTACTTTTATCTCCAGATTTAGGATGTGGCTTTTAAAAACATTGGCATATTGTTAAATACACTCCTAGCCTTCTCTATTCTACATTTTACTTCTTGTGAGTGATCCATTGTTCGTTTGGTATTGTTCCAAGATAGGCAAACTGTTTTACTCGGCCCACTGGTATATTCTTGATAAGTAGTTGGACGTCTCAAATATAATTTTTGCTGATGACCATAAATTTAGTTTTTGATATGTTTACTTGTAATCCAAATCTTTCACTTACTTCATTTACTTTGTTTATTAATTGCTGTAAACTGTTTAAACTGTCTGTGCAAAAATAATGTGTGTCATCTGCATAGCGGATGTTGTTTAAGTGTTCTCCATTTAACCCTCCGTTTATCGGGTGACCATTCTGAAACACTTTCGGTTGGGTGTGGTCTGTGAGGACCAAAATGAAATACCGCCTCTCGAGCAACAGCATACATTTTATTGCTAATTTCGCATCAATATGTTTTAAACGAATCATTTACTATACAGAAACAATTAAAAAAATTTTTAAGTTGTATTAGGTAAATTTTTAAAATTTTTACAATTTCAACGCATATTTTTTCAAATTTGTGAACAGTGACTAAATAATGCAAACAACAAAAAAAAACATTTAAAACTTTAATTAGAAACAAACAAAGTACTACAAAAACATATATAAACTAAAAAATTAAATTGTGGACACAAACTACAGTGGTCAAACTTTGGTGGTCAAATTTTCTAAGCAATCTTTGCAGGATGCCATCATGTGGTCCATAAATAGCCAGGTTTTGAAAATTTTGCAAAAAAAGCGAGTTTTGTGTCCTTTGCAATATTTACAATTTCCTCTTTTACCTGGCTGGTGCAACGTCGACCCCAATGCCTGAGAGTCTCAAAGCCGAAGCACGCACAGCTTTTGTCAAATGCGTGTCAACTGCTCACCGTCGTATACTCTCCTGTACCAATTCCATACCTAGTTTTTTTTGAAATAATCTTCGCGTTTTGGAAAATTCTCCATCTGGGTTGTTGCCTTTGTAAATTACAAATGCATTAATTGCTGCGAGATTAAGGAGATTATAAACTACTACCATTGGCCAACGTTTCGTATTTCTGGAAACAATATATGATGAGATCATTCTGTCTACAACATCTACTCCACTCTTTGTGCAATTATAAACAGTAATTATTTCTGGTTTTTTCTAATCACCAGTGTCTTCATCAATTCGATCCTCTCTGTGCACAATGGAAACAGCAATCACATTTTTTTCTTTCTTCGGTATATATGATACGGCAGTCATATCGTTGATAAATGCAAAAACTGAAGACTGAAAACAAAAATGCACAGGGTTGCTAAGTGAAACAAGATTGCAAGAAAAATAGAGCTAAGAAGTAGTGCAAATATTGTTACACATTTTATCGGGTGGGGTCTGTGAGGACAAATGGCCATGCAGCAGCTATTTAGAAATTTCAAAAATAGCTTTGTATAAAAAAAACGAATGGCATTTAGTTTCTAGGAAGGTACTGAAAAGGTAGAAGTTAAAAAAAATAAAATGAGAGAATTATCCAAAATTTTTATTTTGTCATTGACTCACAGACCACACCCGATCAACGGAGGGTTAAAAGGATTCCATGTTTGCAATTTTCCAAGGTTTTACTTAATATTTCCTCTAAATATAGGTTAAATAATATAGGTGAAAGTACACATCCTTGTCCAACTCCTCGTAGAATCTGGATCGCTTCCATCGGTTCATCTCCAAGATTTGCTCTTATTGTGGCTGACTGGTTCCAGTATAAATATTATATTATACGCCTGTCTTTATCATTTATTGGGGCTTTTGTTAGAACATCTATAATTTTTCGGTGTTGAACTGTGTCAAATGCTTTTTAGTAGTCCACAAAGCAGGTGTAGATGTTACAATCCATACCTCTGCATCTCTTGAATATTACCTGTAGACTAAATGTCGAAAATAATAGAACAGGTTTTGTTATAGGGATAAGTATATTGGGTTCTCTCATGAAATTTTAGTCAATAAATAAATAATTGAAAATCAAAGCAGTTACAGCATGTAAACTAAACAGTAGTATTAAGAGGAATATGACAGATAGGGAAAGTAATTCTCAGTTCTGAAACTAGAGTATTGAGATGCTAGGTGTTCTCTGTCCTGTTGCATGAAGTTGAGGCCTGGACAATTACAGAATCGACAGAGAGAAGACTCGTTAACTTTGAAATGTGGTGTTTATCGAAGAATGTGGAAAATATGTTGGACACAACACATAACAAATGCAGAAATGCTACGTAGAAGGAAAAAAGATAAAGAAATGCTCAACACTATAAATAAAAGAAAAATGAGCTACTTTGGTCACATGCTAAGAAACCAGAAATACGAATTAATGCGGCTGGTGGAAGAGAAGGTGGAAGGCAAAAGAGGACCGGGGAGAAGAAGAACGTCCTGAAGAAGACAATGGAGTGGGAAAACGTCAATAGAACTGTTTAGAACGGCTGCAGATATAGTCAAATCGACCATGATGATCGCCAATGTCCTTAGGAATGGGGCACGTTAAGAAGAAAAATTTGCGTACCTGATTCAACATAACAACCACAAATTTTTTCAAGCAGCAGTATACAATATACTTATATATAGAAATACTTACAATAGATAAATAATTTATCTATTGCACTCATAGAATCAATGTAAACAAAGTTTTTAAAAACTTCCTTATTTAATAAGGTAGGTAACCTAAATAGATACAGTTTTTCAAACATGCGGTTTATGTCCTTGACAAGATTGCTTCAGATATTTCTATATTATCATCTATATTATTATCTATATTATTTGGTCATTTGAAACATTTGATTTTATCGTTTTGATATAAACACGAATTTGCTTTGAATAATTTGAACAAAAATACTATTGAATTCCTGAACGGGTTAGGATCGAAGGCATGTTACAATAAAAGTCTTAAAAAACGAAGTATTTAAATCAACCTGTCCTATAATCCAAGAATCGTATATTAAAAACGGGTTTAAAGAAATTAATGAACCACTTTTATATTTGACATAAATTTCTGGACAGGTTTATACCGGATATTTATTTTCAAGGTATCTTTCTCCCTTCGAGTTCAACATCGAATTATTTGGCCGAACAGGCATGCGAAAATGTAGTCTTTGCCTGTTTTGAAGCCACAGAGGTCATAAAAAGCATTGGATGCAATACATGTTTGTCGAGATTTCAGTAAAGGTTGGATAAATCTTTAATTTAATGGGTTTTTATTACTTTTATTATGATAAAAATTTCACACGCTTGTTAGATATAAAAATGTAATTCAAGTAAACACCTTAATTAAATCATAAAACCCATTGTTTTGGTAGCATGTTAATTATTAGCAAAGGTTGTTCAATACAAGTAGAATTAACAATGTGATATAAAAATAAACCAATGATAATTTTAGTTTTTATTCACAAAAGTAATAATCGTTTTATAGAATTTTATTTTTTACCTATCCATGAAATACTTATACAGAAAACGAATATCAGAGAAGGAAATGAAATAGTGGAAAATGATAACATTAAGGAAAGCTGGGAAAAATTCAAAACTAACATAATGAACGCAGCAACAGAATAGGTAACTTGGAGAGAGGAAAGTAACGAACACTAACGTATCAAAAACGAAAACATGATTTAGAGAAGAAGTAAAGACAAAATGTGAAGAAAAGAAGAAAGCCTTTTTACAATACAGAACACAACAAACACAACAGGCATACAACCACTATAAACGAATCAGAAATGCAACGAATACTTTAGTTAGACAAATATAAAGGAAACACTGGTTCTTCTTCTTCTCGTGCCACTCCTAGCGGAGATTGGAAATCATCATGGCCACTGCGACTTTGTTAGCAGCGCGCCTGAAAAGTTCAATCGAACTACACCCGAACCATTCACGTAGATTACGAAGCCACGATATTTTTCTTCTTCCCACACTTCTTTTGCTCTTAATTTTGCCCTGCATGATGGTTCTTAAAAGTTCGTACTTTTCACCTCTCACAATGTGCCCCAAGTATTCCATCTTTCTAGTTTTTATCTCATTTAGAATTTCGCATCTTTTGTCTAAAGTTTGGAGTACTTGCGTGTTAGTGACGCGGTCCATCCATGATATTCTGAGAATGCGCCTATAGCACCACATCTCGAAAGCTTCGATGTTTTTTTATGGTCAACTGTTTTAGTGTCCAAGCCTCAACTCCATATAACAGGGTAGAAAAGACATAACACCGCAGCATTCGTATTCGTAACTTTATATTGATATCACGATTGCAAAAGAGTTTGCGCATTCTATTAAAGACTGATCTAGCGATTTCTATTCTACATCTAATCTCTTTTGTTTGATCAGTATCGTCTGTGATCCAAACACCTAGATATTTATAACAGGGCACACGCTCAATCGTTATATTGTCTATTACAAAATTAGCTCTGATGTTCTTTGATTTCGTGATTACCATAAATTAGTTTTTTTCAAATTAATTTTCAAGCCGTAACTGTTACAGTATATATTGAGACTTTGAACGAGATGTTGTAGTTCTACTAGCGTTCCCGTTAGGAGAACTGTATCGTCAGCATACCTTATATTGTTGATCGTCTCACCATTTATTATCAGACCAAGATCTTCTTTCTCAAGTGCTTGTTCACAGATAGCTTCACTATACAGATTAAATAAAAGTGGCGATAAGATACATCCCTGCCGGACTACTCGACGGATTTGAATTTCTTCTGTTAGTCTGCCCTCAACCTTGACATTTGCTGTTTGATTCCAATATAGATTGCATATAATTCGAATATCTCGGCTGTCTATATTTTTCTTTATTAGAACTTGTCTTAGTGGTTCATGTTGTACTTTGTCAAAGGCCTTTTCGAAATCAATAAAGCAGGCGTAAATTTCTTGGTTCATGTCTAAGCATCTATGTGAGAGAACGTTCATTGCAAACAGAGCCTCCCTTGTACCCAGCCCTTTTCTGAATCCCATCTGAGTTTTACTGATGTCTACGTCTAATTTCCTATAGATCCTATTATGGATTATTTTTAAAAACAGTTTTAGAGCATGACTCATCAAAGTTATCGTACGATATTCGTTGCATTCCTTTGTATTTGACTTTTTTGGCAGTAGTATAAAGGTCGAACGGAGCCATTCCCTAGGTATTATTCCAGTTCTATATATTGTGTTAAATAGATCTAGGAGTATTTTAATAGATTCATCGTCCATAAGTTTGAGCAGTTCTACGGGAATTTCATCAGGACCAGGGGCCTTACCACTTTTTGCTTGTTTGATTGCATATTCTATTTCTTCTCTGATTATATCAGGCCCTGTATGATCTGTATATTCGTTTGAGATTTCTTGTCTATCTTTGTCATCAAACAGTTGTGATATGTATTCTGTCCATCGGTTCATTTTTTGTTGTAAATCTGTTATAATTATACCATCTGTATCTTTGATCTGTCCTGTCTGTGTTGTTCTTCTCCTTCCTGTCATTTCTTTAATCTTTTTGTGTACATTAAAAAAGTCATATTTTCGCTCCAATTGTTCCAACTCCTGGCATTGCTCACTTAGCCATCTTTCTCTAGCTTCTCTTATTTTCTTTTTTATCAGTTTATCTGTTTCCTATCTTATCGGATTATTTGTTTTGTGTACCCTTCTTTCACGCATCAACTGTAGTATTTCCTCATTCATCCATTCTTTATGTTTCCTTTCTTTCGGTGTTAAATTTTCTCTCCCTGCCAACATTACGGCATGTTTAATATTCTCCCATTTTTGGTCTATGTTATCAGTATTTCTATTCAGTTTCTCTATATTTTGTAAATTTTCTTTGATGTTCACTATTGTTTTCTCTTTTATATGTTGTTCATTCAGTCTTCTCACGTCAAACACTGGTAGAGCTTCTCAAAACAGATGGAACACGACTGCTACAGAACACAGAAAGAAATATCCAGAATGATCAGAGGACACAGAAAAGAGATAAACAAACTGATAAAAACGAACCACATTCAGAAGAAAATATTAGCAGACTACTTTCCATTCCTATTTGCTAAAGAAACGATAATGAACAACGATCACCAGAGGTGACGGCAAACGAAGAAATAAATATTGAGAAGTAAGAGGTGATAAGGTGAAATTAAACAACAGAAAATCACCAAGAGAGGACAGAATACTAGTTATAAGAAAGTTTTGACTTTAGCGCAGCACCAAAGTATATATTTCCATTTTCTGGGTATCGAAAGCTGCAAAACCAACAAATAACCACATTATTTAATTCCTCCTTGTTTGAGGATTTATGGAAGCAGATGCAATTTCGATGTTGAAATAATTGTAAATTGTGAGTTGTAAAAGAAACCTTTTAGTAACAATAGAACGATAAAAAATACAGGTGTGTGATTTATGGCTTACAATTACGTATTAAAAAGCAATAAAATATTTTATGATCGGCTAATAAAATCTTTTAATGGGAATAGATCATGCAGGTGTCAAAGATTCAGTACCCATACCTGTTTTGTGGTGACGGTTTAGAGCAATACACTTAAAGATGTATGAGGTAAAAAATTAAACATTTAACGAAAATCTCGATCCTTTTTTGCGAGTTAAATAAATATAATGAAGGGAAAAGAGTACAGAGCTGGATTATGTTTGTAGAGAAAGAAATACGGAGCAGTATTTAGGAAGAAATATGTTTTGTCTATATATTACAAAGGCTGCAACAGATATGTTAATAAGAGAAGAAGTGATCGCAATTAGCAGTAACGAAGAACTTAAGGTAGAGTTCAGAAATGGCTATCAGCAGTTCTGGGATCTATAGCTTTTTCTTATTCTGTATTATGAATGTTGTAGAAAGGTTTTTGATGGCTTTTCCATTTTTTCCCTAGGAGATTACCAATCCATTAATAAAAAAAAGAAGAATTTATCTTTCTCTGTATTTTCGATAAAAAAAATGAGTATATTTTTATTTTTTAATTATTTCCTACACAAAAAATAAAATACTAAATAAATTATATAAAAATGAATTATAATTCTATATTGATACAACCTTAACATTACGATATTTCCTAATAATCAAAACCAGCAATCTGGCAACGATTTCATCAAATTCTTTGTAAATTCATCGAAACTATTAATTACAAATTTTCAATATATCTAACTTTTTGGGTCAATCCTAAAAGCGTTTATTGAATACTAATAGTCATTTTTTAAACAACTCATTTAATTATATACAATTTCTAACAAAGAGATATTCCCAAACAAAACGTTTCATGATTTTTGTTCAAGGTGATTCTTTTGGTAATTGATTGTGCAATCAATCTTCAATCATGCGTTGTGTTATCGGTGTTTAATTTGGTATGTGTATATAGTTTTTATTTACATAAAGGTTATAAAAGTTGCAATATAAACAATGTAATGTTAATGACAAATTTATCAGAAAGTAATTAATATTTTAATGGGAATAAGCCACAATTGATGTTTAAAATAAGTTAATTGACGTTTCAATTTCCACTTCGGAAATCGTTCTAAAAATACAAACATTTTGTATTAAACGACATAGTACGAGAGAAGCGTACCAGATCGTTCCTATAGACGTAGTAATGAAGCTTCCCCTTCCTTATTCGACTTTCCATGGTGGAACAGAAAGCATAAAGTCAGTAATATTTGAAATATATTCCTACAATATTCTTTTTTCTTACAATATTCAACACATTTTTAATATTTTAAAAAATTAAGGCAAATATCGAGCACAAGTTTAATCAAATCTTGCCCAAAGATTTGATTAAACTTGTGCTCGATATTTGCCTTAATTTTTTCAAAGTTCATTTATTCGAGCATTCAACCTCATATCAAGTAACATTTTTAATAGCCTTTTGTGGTTGATGCGGGTTATTCCCAATAAAAAAAAAAATTTCATTAGAATAATATTTCTTTTACTATACCTACCTTTTAGTATCATTATTATGCACATAAATATGTTTTTCGCTTATAATTATATTGCTAAACGACATCAAAATTGAAAAGAAATAAATAATGTCTCATAATTGTCCCACTTGACCCTATCTCTTAGAAGTAAAAATACACAGTAAATGTAAATACACAGTAAAAAGTAAAAATAAATTCAATTAAATGTAATCTAATTGTGTTTTTTTTGTTTTTACTAATTTATTATACATATAATTTTACACAATAAAGAGCAAGTGCAGTAAAAGTGGGCATGAAGGAAGTCATGACCGAAAGGCATCTACAGGATGATAACTGGAGATGCAGAAAGCGGTTGACTCTACGAGAATAAAACTACCTATACCACCTATACAGATTGAACGAAATAAATTTGGAACATAGGAATATAATGTATTTCGGCTCAATTCTGCTGTAAGTGGTTGTCAACAAAATATTGTCAAATAATTATATTATAAAAATCCAATACTTCAGCGGGCTGCTGGATTCTGAACTCATAAAAATTGAAAGCTACACATAAATCTACGATTTATGCTGTCAAACCAGTTATAGTCCAGGAAATGAAGCATTTCACCTCGCAATTTTTTCGTGCTCCGTGGATTGACTTGAAATTTAACAGAAGGTAGTTAATAGCCTAAGGATCAAAATCTATATCAAACAAAAGTGCGCCAAAGCCCAGGGGGTGGTTGCCATCCCATCTCCGGGGTGAAAATTTTTTTTACGTTTTAACTACAGGTTTCGATTAAAAAAGTGATTCTAAACAAAAAATGTGCCATACATTTTTTTTATAAAATGATATTTTTCAAGTTATTCGCGATTGAAAGTAATAACTTTTAGACGAAAAAATCCACGTTTTTAATCGATTTTTCGCGAATAATTCGAAAATGGTACATTTTATCAAAAAAATTGTAGAGAAAAAATTTGTAGCTTTTAAAAACACAAATACAATTCATTTTTTAAAATGTTTTTGCGATATAATAGGAACCGAAATACGGCCTATCAATGTTCAGCGGTTTTCTTCAAATGCCAAATTTGAAAGATTCAAAATCAAATATCGGGAAAATGATGCATTTTTGGAAAAAAACTCACAAAACCTTTTTTAAAGAGCATAAATAGACCTATCATAAACAAAACTCTAGCTCAAAAATTGAGTGAGTTATGATGAAAATAAGGTCAAAACCTCATTTTTTACGAAAAAATCTTTGAAAACAACCCGCTAACCACTCCCATAATTAAAATCGATCTTCACTCTTCTGAAACTCCCTTTGTACATGTATTGTTAATACGTCCAAGAAGTTTGACCCATTTAAAATGCTTTGTGTTAGAAAAAGTACAGCTTAAAGAGAGAAACGATTTACAATTTCATATTTTTTACCCTTCTTTTTTTAAATATGCCCGAAAATACTGAATATATGAAAAAATACAAATTATCAAATTGTAGCTTTTTTAATGACTAAAATTATCCTTCATTTAGATTTGTTGTACAATGAATATTTGGAGAGATATAGCCGTTTAAAGCATCGATTTACGATCAGGCACCATCTTTTTCGAGCCCTTTAAACTCACCCCATTTAAAAACCAAGGGTTCCAAAAAGATTTAATTCACAGATCCTTGTAGCTCTTAAAAACCTCTACAAATCGTTTTTAAAGAAACACTCTATCGTTAAAAATTAAAGGAAATACGTTAAAAAAACCAGTGAATTTTTTTCCGGAAAATTCCATTAGTAATCCAATTCCATTATTTATGTAAATGTATAAGAATATATGGTGCCTTTTTATGTTGATACATTTTTTTGTATTTAATTCTACTTTTTTCAATTTATATCTTATAAATTAGTTTATAAAAACTGCAATGTTGTAAAGGGTGATTTTCAAAAGTTGAAAACTTGCAAAATTTTGGGAGAAAATTGTTTTCACCTATAGCACTCATAACAATTGATTTTTAAGGGTTGGAAATGTATGAATTTATATTTTAAAGTATAAAAAAATCACTATTTAACTAATCCAAACCAAATTTCACTCATCTTAAGATTTATAATATTATTTTACAATTTTTGAAAATTAGGGGTAGTTTTCACCCCCAAGAACAATCAGGGTTCATCGGCATGACATAAACTATAAAGCAGAGGGTGAGTTGAGCTTAATTCCAAATTTTTATGCAAATCGTTCCAAGGTGAAATCATTTTCTTCGCATTACTAATTTTTTTATATTAATCTCCAATAAGGGTCGTTTTTAAGGGTTGAAATATGATGGAACTTTATTCAAAAGCACGAAACTATCATTATTTCATTAATTCAAACCAAATTTTACCCATATTCAGGTTTAATATGTTATTTTATAATTTTTGACAATTACGGGTAGTTTTCACCCCTAAGAACAATCAGGGTTCGTCGACATGACATAAACTATAAAGCAGCGGGTGAATTGAGCTTAAATCCAAATTTTTATCCAAATCGATCCAAGGCGAAATCATTTTTTTAGAATTAGTAATTTTTTTTACATTACTCTCTAACAAGAGTTGCTTTTTAAGGGTTGAAATATGATGGAACTCTATTCAAAAGTATAAAATAATCATTATTTAACTAATTAAAACCAAATCTTACCCATATTCAGGTTTAATATGTTATTTTAGAATTTTTGAAAATTAGGGGTAGTTTTCAGCCCTAAAACCCTTCAGCGCACTTCGGTTCAATATAGATTTTGATCATTGGGCTATCACCTACCTTCTGTTAAAATTTCAACTGGATACATGCAGGACGAAAAAATTGCGAGGTTTTAACTTTTTTCGAGTTTCATTTCCTGAACTATTATCGCTACCTTAGACAAACCCGTCTTACGCAAACAACATTTTTGCGAGACAGATAGTTGAACGATATTTTATACAATGTCTATACCCAGGTATGGATTTATTTTTGTCCAAGTTTTATATTGGTCCACTATTTCAAATGCAGTTCAAACAGACATGTATTAAATTGTATGTTCCGTTTTAATTTGGTTCAATCTGTATATTTCCTTGTAGAAATGTTTTATTGGCGATGTTTAGAGTCGCATTGTTTATAAATGTTTATGCAACAATATGATTCATTAGGCAATAAAATTATCGACGATTAATCATAAACAAAATACAAATTGTAGCAACATCTGACCTGTACAAAACTCATAAATGATTGAAAACAATCAGTATTAGGAATAAATTTAAATATTATTAAAGAAATAATTTTTTTAAATTAAATATGACAAGGAGAAATGTCGTAAATCAACATAATGTAACATACAAGCAAAAGCATATTAGGAGTCAGGAAAATTAATATAAATCAACAAAAGTATCAAAATCATATGGTTCAAGAGTCGTATGGCTCAGAGTTGAAGGTGGAGACACTGACTATGTGAAAATCATGCGTGGAGTGAGACAAGGCTGTATTTTGTCTTCTCTAATCTTCAATCTGTACTCTGAAAGAATATTTATCGAAGCTTTGCACGAAACTGAAGAAGGTATTCTACTAAATGGTTACCGGCTAAACAACTTTAGATACGCAGATGAGACCATAGTATTTGCAGACAACTTTGAAGACCTACAAGTTGTTATGAATAAAATCATCAATTACAGTCAACAATATGGACTCAATATAAACGTTAAGAAGATAAAGCTTATAGTAATTAGCAAGAGAAGGATAACAGGAGGTCAACTCTACGTCTACCAATCCCCTGTAGAAAGAGTAACGCACTACAACTACCTCGGCACCATAATAAATGAAGAATGGGCCAACAACCAGGAAATTAGAGCATGCATCGGAAAAGCTAAATCGGATGGGGGCCTTTTTCAAGAGTCACAACCTCCCTCTTGATACAAAAGTAAGAATGCTGCGATGCTAGTCTTTTCTATCTTTTTTTATGGTGTTTAATCGTGGACATTGAACGAAGATATGTGCAGAAAACTGAAAGCATTTGAGATGTGAGATGTTTTTCTCTGATGTTGTTAAAGGTTTCACATATATTCTCGAGTGATTCTTTTGCATCAGATGTTTGCTCAATGCTATTTAGCTTTTCTGAAAGAATTCGTGCGACTGTCTCTTTTATTTCCTTATCTTTTAGTCTTCTCGTTACTCAAAAAAGTGTATATAAAAGAACTTTACAATAAATAATATTAGACCTACAACAGCAGCAGCTGAAGAGCTGATATTGATGACAAAACGGAAATCACAAAAGAAGAAATCGGGTATAGCCTATGTTAACTAAAAAAAAGCTTTAGGGCCCGACAGCTTATCAAATAGACTAAAATACGGTATAGAAATGGTAATTAAAAACATAGACGTACTTTTTTGGGAAATTAAAAACATCAAGCAAGTACCAGATCAGTGGAGAACCAGAATTAAAATATCAGTACACCCCAAAAAAAAAAATAAATCGTTTAATCCTACCAATTATCGTAAAATTCACCTTTACTCCACAAAACTTTTAAAATGCAAACATGGGTATTTGTCAATATAATTAATGAAAAATATATAATCAGTAAAGAGCAACAAGGCTTTTGACAAAATAGATCAATCATAGATGCTATATTTATAGCCAGACAAATTAGTGATAAATCGTTAAAAATATATCAAACATGCATATATTGGCCAGTCGTCAGGGATTTGACTCCTAAAACTCCTACAAACAAGCCGAATTTTTAAAATTGTCGATCGCTTTAAGCCTTCTTTCTAAGGGAACGCTTATTCTACATTCTTCTTAGAGTGCCGTCTCCCTACAGAGGTTTGCAATCATATTGGTTATTTTTATTTTAGAACTTGCTGCTCTAAACAAATTAATCGATCTGCATTGATACCAATTGAACTCATGGTTGAAGACTCACGTAGATTTTTCAACCATGAGTTCTGCCTTTGGCCAACAAATCTTCTTCTTTGAATCTTTTTCTGTATTATGAGTCCCAAAATTTCATATTTTGGTCCATTCAACACGTGGCCTAGGTATTCTAGTTTTCTGGTTTGTGTAGTGGTGATTAGTTCTGTTTCTTTACCAACCCTCTCCAGTACTTCTTTATTTGTAATTCTATCAGTCCATGATATTTTCAATACCCTGCGGTAGAACCATAGTTCGAAAGCCTCGATTCTTTTTAAATTGCATTTTTTTAAAGTGCAAGTCTCAACTCCATATAATAATATTAAAAATATATAACAGCGAATGGTACGTAGTCTGAAGTCTCTAATTGGAAGAAGAAGGACTGATTGACGTAAAAAGAGATAAAATAAATGCAATAATCCATTCATCAAATTGAAAATCGATGCAAATGAAGGCAATGTTGAGAAAAAAACGGGCAATATGTCCAAATAAAAGCAAATCTTTTTTAAGTTTACCTAAGAAATAAATGTATTAAAAATTTCTGAAAAGAAGTTTATTAAAAATATCTTTTTCAGGTCTGACATACAACATCAAATGTTGGTTTTCTATTACTAGAGTTTCCCTTAACTACAAGAACTACTTACAATAGAAACAATTCCGTGTGTATAAACACAGTAGGTATATATCAGCGTAAAACATCTTCATTATTATTTAAATAAAATATTAACGAAGTATTGTTACTTTACCTTATCTTTGAATTGTGTTTTTCCCAAAATCACTCAAACTGTAATTAAAAACCACCTCACGAAAAAAATTATTTTAATCACATTGAAAACCAAACACAATTGACGTCGTAAATCACCGAGATCCTAGTGAAACATTTAAATCAGCTCGCTCACGTTTACTGGCACACGTTAATGTGGTGTGACTGCCTACTACAGGTACTACTGCAATTCTAAGGTACCACCACTACCGGTACTTCTTGCTTGCAAAATTAATTCTGTTGCCGTTGGATTCTGCAGCCTGACCAAAATCTTTAAGAGTGCATTAACACCGCAGATTTTCTTTCGGTCGATACTTCAGTCTCACTAAGAACCAGCGCCACATTGGTACATAAATACATATTATATTCAAGGTAAAGGTCTGCAAGGATTTAATTATCTTTCTTCTGATATTTGTTGCACCGATTTGAATTGTTTCTTTAGTTTTAGTTATCTTCCACTGTCTTGTACTATTAAGGCTTTTTTATACATGACACACACACACACATACACACACGCACACACACACACGCACACACACACACACACACACACACACACACACACACACACACACACACACACACACACACACACACACACACACACACACACACACACACACACACACACACACACACACACACACACACACACACACACACACACACACACACACATATATATATATATATAGTCGACATCGTTTCTACGAAATATTTGCCAAATGTTTTCTACAATTAATTATTAGACGAACCATTAGAGGATTATTAATTTATTAAAAAGAAAGTGATATGTAAATTCGCTTGTGACGAAACCAAAGCAGCCATTGTAAGACACCTGAAAGTGGAACAAGTTCATTAGACTTATTATCTGTGAAAAAATTGAACTTTTATCCGTCTATAAGGAGCTAAATGATTTGAGTAGAAAATGCCCAAAACTAAAAGAAAACTAATTGAAGGCACTAGTGAATAAAAGTGTCATGTCGCATGTTTTGAGTAAATTATCAACACGCTTTTTGCATTGGAATTTTTTATTTTGTTTTTGATTCGAATGACTGAGACCTTAAAAAAAAAGATCATTTCCTGTTCAACCTGGTGGAAGGGCTACCAGGATACACAGTCATCACACAAAAGTAATAGATATCCAGTTAAACCAAACAATGAGGCACATAACGGGAACTATAAAGCCCACACCAACAACAAGACGACTAGCCGCACTGAACACCCTTTTTTTTTTTTTTTGGGAGGTGAGAATCTTCAAAAGACCGTCAGGGAAGGTGTCCCTGGTTTGTCGGATTCATTCCGTCTCGCTGTACCGCGTGTCGAGACCGCCTACCGACTAAACTCACCTCCTCTTCCTCCAGCCGGCGGGTCTGGAACCGCTCTTAGCGAGCATGTCTGACCCGTCGACCTTACTCATAGCTCCCCCTAACACCCCCGGCGTGAATTCCATGGGTTGGTCAGCTTCACGGACGCCTCCTCCGCACAGCGAAGTGACCGAAGACGGGAAAGAGGGCGGTCGGGACGCTTCCCAACCCATGATGGAACCAACCCTAAGATATCAGTCGGCAGTTACGAATAACTCCAGTCGTTCATACCTTCATCTATTCACTCTTTCTCATCCACCCCTTATTCTATACTTAGTCTCATTCAACTCCAGTCATTCCTTACTTTCATCTAGACACACCTACTCATCCATCTATTCATTCTAACATTTAAATGGATCAGTCTGTGTAGGTCGGATGTAAAAGGTCCTTCCCTGTTGACTGTCTCCAGACGAAACACGACATAGTTTAAAGTAATAAAGAAAGAAATTAAAAAAGAAATAGAAAGAGAGAAAGAGGAGGAAGGATGAAATGAAAGATAGAAAAGAAGCCAAAGAAAGAAGAAGGAAAAGATAGAGAACATTTACAGGAAAAGGAAATTGAAAGTAAAATTGTTCAGCAAACAATAACGTATAAATAAAATTAGATCAAGAATAAAACAACGATAAAGTAAATAAATATATAAAACTATGATAAAATAAATAAATAAGTAAAACCGTGTAAAAGCAAAATAGGATAAGTTAAAATTAGACAGTCAGTGTGGTTTGGGTGTATATGGTCCTCCCCCCACTGACTGCCTTTTACGACACAAGACACGTTAAAAGATAAATATACGGTTATCCTGTCTGCAGTCGCCTCTCTTTTTCTTCTTTATGCTTTATTGTCTGTGTGACAAAAGCAATGATCAGGTCGAAGTCATGCTTGCTGTCGATAGCTTTATCAATTAGCTCGCGAGGCTCGCCTAGGGGGGATCCCAGGCCCAGCTGCAGTTCGGTGCGTCCAACGTGATATGCGGGGCATACGAACACGACATGCTGCGCGACATCCACCACTCCACACTCAGGACATAGATCGTTCTCGGTTTTTCCTATACGATGGGTGTATTTCCTGAACGATCCATGCCCTGTCAAAAACTGTGTGAAGTAATAGTTGACGCGCCGATGTCGACACCCGTACCACCTCACTGCGTCCGGGATCAGGGATCTCGTCCAGTCAGCCTTCCCGACTTCGGCTGCCCATTCCCTTTGCCACGTCTCTAGACTTGTAGCTCTTTCCTGTGGCCCTGAACCTATCGCTCCGTTGCCCCTTTGGTACATTCTGGCTCTCTCCCTGGCCAAGATATGCACCGGTACAGAACCGGCCACCACCTGTAAAGCAATGGTTGATACAGTCCTGTACGCACTGCACACCCTGATCAGGGGTTTCCTCTGAGCCCTAATAAGCATGTCTTTATACTTTTTCATCCGAAGGACCTCGTGCCACACTGGAGCCCCGTATAGTAATATGGACAGTATTGATTGAAGCAATACTGTCCTCTTTTGGGATCCGGGTCCCCCGATGTTGGGCATTAACTTGTTAAGTGTTGAGGTCCTTTTTTCCGCCTTCCGACATGCTTCTTGTACGTGCTGTCCGAAAGAGAGTCTGTCATCGAAGGTTATACCTAAGTACCTGACTGTCCTTTGGGGTCTTATTTCGGAGTCTTGGTATGCGAAGATTATATCGTTTCTTTTTCGTGGTCCTCTCAAGATTGTTGCTTCTGACTTTTCTACTGCTAGTTTTAGGTCGTTCTTCTCTATCCACGCCGCGGTCGTTCTTATCGCATTATTTACCTTATCTTTTATTCCCCAATTCGTATCGTCTTCGACCAGTAAAGCTAGATCGTCCACGTATGCTATCGCTCTCACTCCTCTCTTTTTGTGTATTTCTAGTACCCCGTTGTATAGTATGTTCCAAAGTAAGGGTCCCAGGACTGACCCCTGGGGTACTCCCGCGGTCATTTCTTTCTTTTTCTTCTTGGATATACATACGGATCTTTCCGATAAGTAGTCCTTTATTATGTTGGACATATACTCTGGAGCCCCAGATTCGACGATTCGGTCTACTATGAGGCCCCAGTTTGCTGAATTAAAAGCATTTCTTATGTCCAGCAGAACAAGGACCACCCATCTTTTCTTGCTGCACTGAACACCCTAGTTCAAGAATACCAACAAAAACCAGCACTACCGATAAATACAGACATCGCTGAGCTAGACCAATGAGAGTTAAGATTGAAATCCAGACATTCACCTACTAGAACTGCTACCAGATTGGCTGATTTCACTACTGAGGAGCACTGGATGGGCGAATGGAATCCAGATATCAGAAATGCTAATCTCATAGAACACCCTACAGTTAAACCAGACGGCTTTTCTCTTCCACATCGTGAATGGTGCAACCTTAATAGAATACGAGATGGTCATGGAGTTTGTAACAAATCTCTGAACCAGTGGAGTATAAATGCCAGTCCGGGATGTGACAAATGCAGCGCTGTTGAACAAACAATTAACCACTTCGTCTTCGAGTGTCCAGCCACCAAGATCGTTGGCAGTCTTCAAGAAATCCACCAACTCACTGCCAAGGCAAGAGATTGGCTTTGATAATTTTAATATTTATATGTTCTATGTTTGTGTTTTCGTATTTATTATTGTTTTATCATTTTTTTAACGAAAAACTGCAATGTGTACAGTTCATACGAATATATAAATACTACCAGGATTGTTAAAATAAGCAATTTTGTAAAAACAACTGACTTAAAATCTTTCGTGCACACACGTCGATTTCCAAATGGGAATATAATACCGTCATGGCTAGCAGAATCTGGACATATCTTGATGAAAAGGTACGATCGGAAAAACAAGTACCAGCCTATCTTAGAGAAAGTGGAGGCAATAGAGGCAAATCCTGAATACTCTTTTGTTAAACTGAAAGACGGACGGGAGACCACAGTGTCTAATCGTCATCTGGCTCCGATTGGACGAGGTGAAGGGGAAATATTGGATATACCAGGTCAAGAATCAGTGTTCGAAGAAGACGATTTGTTTGTAAAAAGTAGCGGTTGAAAAAAATGTATCCAATATTAGGCCACTTTCCTCTACTAATTATACAAAACGGCATAAAGTACAAAAAATATTTTATAATGAAATTCCAGAACATAAAATAAGATTCAGTGACAAACAACATTTTACTGATCACACAAAGTTCTGTGGGATATAAATTTATTAACAATAAATTCAAAACAATTTTGACAAAAACAAACCTAGCAGAACTGAAAAGTGAAGCATTAAAATTTAAGACTTTTGTAAGTAAAGAAAATATTATTTAGCCTGTATCTGTGTACTCATTTATTCAGGAAAATAATATTAATGCAACATTTCCAAATTTAAACACAATTCCGATAATGTATTTAACCCTTCCAATAAGCAATGCAAGCAGTGAAAGATCATTCTTAGTAATGGCCAAAATATAAAAAAATTAAAATCACATTAGGCCAACAAAAATTAAATAGTTTATCATTACTTTTTATAGAAAGAGTTATTATAAATAACTCTATTAATTATGACAAACTAATGGAGGGGTTCATAATAAGCAGAATAATATGACGTACTGCACTCTGTATACATAAGATTACGTATGACTGGTTGTCTATCGTGTGGATGAGAACAATGTCATTACTATGAAAATGATTAAATTAAGAATAAAATGCTAGCAAATTATTTTAATGACAGCGTTGTTAACCAACCAATCAACTATAAAGCCTCATCATTAACGTTAAAAAAAATAATTTTAATTTTATTAAAATTTTAAGTTAGTAATAGATCGAGTAAATTAATTTTTTTGGAAGTTTTACAAACATTTTTTTATTAACATAAAATTTTATTATGACGTGATAAAAAATATCAACTTGCATTAATTATTTAAAACAAACTAGAATTTTTTCAAAATCTTATTTTTAAGCACAGAACACTGATATTTCCTGGTAACATTTTGTCAGTTTTGACATTTGTGGTGACATTTCACATCTATTGCCATTAATGTCAAAATAATGAAATACACTTAACATCAAAGTGCAAACTGTTTTTTACTGTATTTATCAATTTTCGATTAATTATTTCACCGTAATATCATTCCATTAGTTGTATAATGCTATTATTCAAGACTATTTTTTTCTAACAGTTTGAAAATGTGAATTTTAAAGTTTTTGTTCGTGACGTATGAGAATGAAAGAAACATGATAGAAATTTTGCAAATGTTTTTATTTTTATTTAAATCTAAATATCGACGAAAATATTACGCTAGAAAGGCTACACTATGTTGTTTGGTAATTTTTGGTGCTCTGTCTTTAGTTTCTAATGTGTATGCAAAGTGCAGCAATCCTAGCTGTAATGGCAATGGCATTTGCACGAATAATACTTGTGTCTGCAGCGACGGATGGCAGGGCCCCGAATGCCAGTTTTGCGGAGGAAAAGTCAGGTAAAGGGATTTTTGTTTTACCTATTAATCTACCTCAGATAATTGTGCTAAAAATTTACATTTTCTAATGGCCCACTTATCTCAATGCCACAAAATAACTGTACTTTATTTATAAACATCGAGTGTGATCACCTTGGTGTTAAATAAAATTGATTTTAAATAAGCTTAGTTTGGCCTATCCAACATCTTTAACAAAGAAAATTAGGCATTCTTTCAAAATTTAAAGTGCTGAAGGTCATGATGTTTCTTTCATATATTTTAATTTTAAGTATTAAATACGCTAAGTGTATTGAAAGGCTAAAAGATAGTGCTATATTATACTGTTAGCAAGCACAGAGAAAGGCTTTTGACAAATGTGTGTTGTTAGACAGTAACAATAAAACGAAATCACTCAAAAGATTGTATACAAACTGTTTCACATATACATGGTATATAAATTGCAGAAATTTTAACAAATTGCAGATATTTTAACATGTTAAAAGATTTGTTCCTTTAAATAAAATAAAATATAATGAAATATAAACCATGTACAGGTTGTAATAAAAGGTTGTGATACAATAAAATGTGTTGCAATGGCCACATGCTCAGAATTGCATATATCCTTCATGTCATAACTTGTGATTCTTGATGAATCTCTGAGTACTATATTAATAGCTTAAGTGAAGCCCCATAGTTGACTAATATGCTCCAACTCCATGAATGGTTGTATAATCCTACCAGAGATCTAAGATAGTCATTAATATTTATTATCGATAAGTGTCTATCGCAAGGCAGAGGGGATCGCCTCTGGACAGGATCATACTTTTATTTTCCATTTGCTTGTTTGAATTCCTTGTTCGATTGTAAGGTGTGTTTATAAGCCTGTCTTTATCATTGTCTACTAAAGTTATAATAGTTGCAAAAATATTTACATACACTACATTTACATTTTCACAAAACTTTATCATTTCCAAATAGAGTATAAAAAGAAGAGAGGCAAAAATATTTTAGAAAATTATTTTCAAAACTGAGGTGTGTCTAAAAGCTAGTTTTATACCATTATCAACTTTCTTTGAGCAACCTATCTGTATTTATATAAGATCTTTCTATCTTTAGAACATGGGTAACACTATTTTTCTAGCTGTCATTGGCTATTTTCTCCATTTCTAATTTATTTAGATGAACCACAGATGAATTTAGGGTGGTCGAAACATTACTTCTCCTTATAAAAGCTTTTAGCTCATGCCATATGTGTTCACTCTGATTGAACGTGCAATAGTAAGGAGAAGTCTTAATACTGTATGACCCATTTCTTCCGCCAAACTGTCACAATAATATTGTTTTCTGATGAAAAATGATTTTAAAGTTTCCAGTAATTGTTTTTTTTTTAAGAATAATTACCTTCATAATATATAATTTTCCAGCATATATTCCTGGATTCTAAGTTTGGTGTCATTAGAACATGGAACTTTATTAGGCCTACGACTGTTGTAGCTGACATTGTCCATCACAATTTCTCTGTTTGGTGGTAAATTTGGCAATAACTTAGTTGAAAACCAGTTTTCAAATAATTCTGATATGGTGTCATCATGATAGACAACACAGGAGTCCTTAATGTTTTTGCATGACAAGGCTAAAGTATCATCAAGTGCAATAGTCTGAGAACTAGTACGCACTCCAATGCACATCGCCCCGCCTCGAATTTTCTTATTGGCTGGTTAATCTGAAAATACCATATAAATAGTAAACACTTATAAATATCGGGGATTTTCAAGCCAGACAGATCAGTCCTTATCGGGCTCCCCTAGTGTATAGAGCTCTAGGGGCTCTGTGTATTGTTTCCTAGACTCTATGGCTGAGTTTCTTTTCAACTGTACCTGTTGTCTTATTTTAACCCTAGAAGTGGTTTATTTTTGTCTTTGTAAAGACAAGGTAATATCAAGACAGCATATTTTGTTGTTTTTAAGCCTCCCTACAGATATGTGATCGTAACCATGTAGGCACACTGGCCTACGAAACCCCGTTTGATATGGCAGATGGGATCAGGACGGCCTAGAAGAAGACGAATCCGCTGAAGGAGTGAGTACATCAGCTGAGGATGGACCTGCAGATGCTGTCACCACCACAGACTCTCCCTGTGGCTGAGTTTCTTTTCAACTGTACCTGTTGTCTTATTTTAACCCTAAAAGTGGTTTATTTTGCTTTGCCTCATCTTTAGACAAGATAATATCAAGAGAGCATACTTTTTGGTTTTTAAGGGTTTTAAACCTCTATTTTCCACAAAATGACAACAAAAGCATTAGGTATAAAACATTTTTTTGTTCCTGTATGGATTATTGTAATACATTTTCCTTTATTTAAGTAATGGAGCTTTTGTTGTACAGCGACCAGAAGAATCTGCCCAAAACCATATTTTGAATTGTCATGGATGTCAAACCACATCTCATCCAGATAAACAATTTCTCTTTCACTTTCTCTGTATTTATGAATTTGAATTAAAAATTCCGTCCTCACATTGCCTTAATGTCTCACTGCAGCACTTGAATTATGTGTCATCTTTCTGCAACTTTTGCATGATGGTTTTTAACATGGGGACCATCTGTTCTTCATACATGTTATAAATTTTTCTTCTAACAATCCCCACATTACTCTGGTCTAGTTTCCTAAACATACCAGCATCTTTTCTTTTTCTTCTACTTACTATTGGTTGTTTTGTTATGGACCACACTGTGTCATTGGTCTTCATATTAAGGCTGTTCATTTTGCAGGCTTTTATTCTTATAAAACTTGATATTAGAATTACAAAACAATCACTTCAATACTGAAAGTGAAAACTGTCACAACATTAAGAACACAGTCACAATATTAAGAAGATTAAATTCTACTGCAAGAATATTACAATTTTCTATACATCCAGAACTTGGTGATCGATTTTGATCATTTTTTAAATCTATATGTACTTTTTTTGTATTCTATTTGTAATTTGTATGTAGAAGGTTGATTTTATTTAAAAATACTAGACAATAAATAATAATTAAATCCATATTTATGCTTTATAAACAGTTGAGCTTTGTTATAACTTCTGTATCAAAAACAAATTCAATACATTTCTTGTTCAAATATTTGTCTGGTACTAGATAATATTTTAAAACCAGTTATTTTGTAAGGGATTTTATTTTCATTTTGTATCTTTACAGCACAAATATTAATAAATAGTTGGAATTGTTTCACTAAGTGTATCTTATTTATGACACACATTTTTAAAACCGGTTATTGTATTTTTACTTCTACAGGGGGAGTGAAAAGTTACTCCCAAATTTTTTTTCTAAAAAGGTACTGCTTGGGGTCGTTGAAAAGGCCATTTTAAGGTAATTAAGAAATAAAAAAAAACAAGTTGTTATATTGTTATAATTTATTTGGGAATGTATGATAGCACACAAATCATACATATATTCATTTTGTGGGGTTTCATTTATTGTATTTTGTTGGCGACAGATACGTTACAGGAAAAGTCTTCTAAATGAAATCTCAATGAAAGTACTAAATTAATCCTACAATTGACATTTGTGTTTATGCAACAAGATTTGTCGACACATCTTCTTCGTCACTCTTAGGAATATTGTAATCTTGATTCTGATTGATCATTGACACAGTCGGTATACATTGTCAATATCTGACAGAGACAGTTATTGCCATTTAAACGATCCATTCTAGGATTTTGGTGTCTACTGCTTCTTCATATCCAGTCATTAGAAAGTCTTTTGATCTTTTGTTGATGCTGTACTTGAAGTTTCTTTTTTATTTCGGCTATGCCAGCTTTTATGTTATGATTTTTCTGTTTGTCTTTTATTTCTTGTTATTTTGATCCCAATCCACTACAATTCCAAGAAGCTATTTTTAATATATTCCTTATTCTAACTGGTTTATCCATAACTTTTCTGGTTTGTATTAATTTTGATCTGTCAATTTGCAGTTTTCAGTCTTTCCCATTACAAAATAATCGATTACATTGATGATTTTTATGACTTTCAGACTTGGTGGACCTACAGGAACAATACACGACGGTCTAGGCAATTACTCCCTCACCAGTAAATGTAGCTGGTTGATAGACGCCCCCAACTCAACCATCACCCTTCACATTGAAGAATTTGCCACCGAATGCGGGTGGGATCACCTCTACGTTTACGATGGCGACAGTGTAGATTCACCGCTGTTAGCAGTATTTAGTGGGCTAATGTATAAGGACTCATATAGTATTAGAAGGATACCGGAGGTTATAGCTGAATCGGGAGCTGCATTGATACATTTCTTCAGCGACGATGCTTACAACATGTCTGGCTTTAATGTCACGTATAGGCTGAATTCTTGTCCATCTACAGTAAGTATGATTTCATTTATATTCACTAAGATACAAAAAAAAAACGTAACAGAAAATTTTTGGTCAAATTCAAAGTATTTCAATTTTTTTATTTTTAGCCCTATTTTGTTGATTTTTTTGGTACACTGTGTATAAATTTATAAATTTTAATTTGGTATAGTCACTTTTTTTTATAAAATTTTATATTAGACATATTGTATGGGGTTAAGGTAAACATACTAGTAGTTGACATTCTAAGAAGAAAAAAAAACTATTATTTAGCCTCAAAGCGATGTTGTTGAACTTTGCTAAAAAATATATGTATATTCAGGTAATCTAATCCTTCCTGAATATTTAACAAATTAAATTTTTGGACAATTGTGCATTCTAAATATTTTTCTATGAAATTTAGCCATCTATGTCCACTGAATCTGGAAACTGATAATAATTTATTCTTTCTGAGGCTTTCTGATAATGAGTATCTGAGGTTGGGGCGGCATCCTTTTTATGATTTGGTGAAATGTTATTATGCTCACATCTTTATCATTAATTCGAAATGAAGTTTTACTGTCATCACAATAATTCGTACCCATAACTTCTGCTTCACAATTATTGAAAATTTTTTGTATTACACTTACAAATTTATATTCTTTTTTCTTTCCAGGGAATTTTGCAAGTAAACACTCACGCTCCAGATACAGTATTTTGCAAATTAATGTGATCAAACAGAATTAATTTGTAAATATGATTTATTTAGGCCAAAGGTAAATTTAAGTACACTTAAATGAGATTTTTTCATTAATTATTATTTACTATGTCCCCATTTTACTTTTATGACTTCCTGGAGTCTTCTAGGCATGGGATCCACAAGTTTTTTTGCAATTGTTTGTGATTGCTTTATCTCCAAACCACACCTTAATCACTGCTTCCATCATTTTTGTTTTTGTCGTACAGTCAAATGTTTGCAGTTTGACCTTACATATTGCCCACAAATTTTCAATAGGATTAATTTCAGGTAAATTTCGAGCCAATCAAGAAGGGTAATATTATTATTCTTGGATACATGGCACGGAGCTGAATCTGGTCGAAAAATTGCAGTCCCTTCGGCCTGTACTATGACAAGCTCTATAGCTAAACGTTGCCATAGCATGACTTTGTACTTTTTACTGTTCATCATACCTTCAATAGAAATAAGAGTGCCAGTTCCTGAGTATGAAAAACATCCCCAGAACATTTTTTGCTAGGATGTTTAACTGTTTGGTTAATATGGCTAGCTGAAAGTGACTCATTGGCTGCCTTTCGTACGAATTTGGATCGCTGGCCCTGCACTAGGAAGTGGGTCACATCAGAAAATACCACTTTATCTTCTGTACTACAATGAGCATATTTTTTTGCCCAATTTAGTTTTTTTTCATCATAGACACTGTCAGAAGTTGTTTCTTCTGCGGTCTCGAGGCTCTTTTCCCCCTTCTGCGACGTCTGCGTACCGTTGATGCGTGAATTTTTATTCCAGCCTTTTATACATCTTGCTGGAGGTCATAACTTGCTTTTCTGGGCTGAAGTTTGATATCGCGCAAAAGAAAGGCTTCATCTCGAAGAGTAGTCTTCTGACCCTGTTTCCTTTTTTTGTTTAATTATTTTGTTTACTGCACTCAAACTTACACAACACTCCTTTGCAATATCCCTCTGAGTCATTAGTATATGCTCACTAAGTGTTATGATCCTTTCTCTTTTTCTAGGAGTGATATCCATATTAAAAAGTTAAACCTGATTGCACAGTTAAATCAATGAAAATAACACCAACTTGCACATAACCTGAGATACAACAAAATATAATAATGATATAAAACACAAAGCACATGTTTTGAACAATATACTAATAAGGTTTTGAGGTTATGTTGTTTTTTTAACAAAACAGTTGACAGAATAGGCACAGCAGGTGTGTCAACTTAGGAAAACTGAATTTTGATCTCTGTTCACATTAATTCACACAATACTGTAATTTACATGATCAGTATTTTCTTCTTTACATCAAGGCTGCTACCAGATTCAACCCATGATTCATTATCATCACTTTATGATTCTTCTTTTTGTTACGAACTTTATTTTTTTTTACTTTCGGTTTCTGTTTTCTAACAAAGTTTTTTTTTCTCTTTTCTTGGGTCTCTCTTCTGCTCTTTTCGGTTTTTCTTCAAGAAGTTTGAACTTCTTATTTTCGGTATTTTCATGATAGGTTTGCCATTCCTTTGAATTAGCCACAGAAGAAACTTTTTCCACTGAGGATCCTCTGGGTTCATGCCAAAACAATATTGGTTTAAAAGGAGAGGGTATAATTTCATTTGATGTAGAAGGTATAGGTAAATCTTCAATTGCTGAAGACGGAACTTATGATGGTGTTGATGAAGAAGCACAAGTGTCTTGAATAATAGCAAAATTATTATGTTGAAGATTTTTCCTAGTGGGACTAGTGTGACTTTCCAAAAACTTTCCGAAATTTTTCTATCATTTTTGTGGTCGTTTTGGTGGTAAAATTAAATTGATTGCAAGTCTTATTTTATTTCTTTTTACCTATCTTTTGGAATTCTCTCATATTTAAATATGACCAGTGGTGATGTTAGTTTACCAGCAGCATTACCTGTTATAAGAACTGTTAGGCATTCTTTCTTATCGGGATTTATTTGTTGGTAAACAGTTTTGTCACTTTGTTAAGTTTGTTTTGCCAATACTTTGTTTCCTTTGGGGTTAAGGAAAAATGCAGTTTCATCTGCGTTCAATACTCGATTTGGGTCATTAAGAACCTCCTCATAGTTGATCTCTCTAAAATAATTATAACCTTCACTGAACCATTTTTGAATGGCTTCTTTTGTTACCACTGACCTTGTGGATGTTAGATTTTGAGTGTCTCTGTTACTTATTTCGGGATTTCTTTTTAAGAATCCAGTAAAGCAGGTTCTTCCTGGCTTGTCATCTTTAAAGGGATTCTGTTTACTCAGTTCCTTCATAAGCACCTCAAAACAAGAAGAAAACTAAGATTTTTTTAAAACTTACCTTTTTAATACTTTTGTTTAGAAAACTGGTTGCCACTTGAAGTTCACACAACACTCTGATAAAATTTGGTGGGAATTTTCTGTTTCAAGGTTAAATAATTCTATAGTTACAGAGAAGATGTATAGAAGACACTAGTTAACTAATACAGTGTGGAGTACTAGTTCATTTACCTTAGTATCATATAGAGGAAACTTCAGGAAGAAGTTGTGCTAGCTATATTTTTATTTGTCTGAACACTTGGTTATTACATTTTGTGTGCATTTATTCTGGTATTATAATTTTGTTAGGTGTCTGGATACAACTGTTCGGACCATGGTATCTGCATAGACGGAGAATGCACTTGCGACGGCCATTGGGACGGAGCCGCTTGTCATCTTGAAAAATGCCCCAACAATTGCGGCGCTTCCGAAGATAGGGGCATATGCGAACCGGAAAAAGGATGTGCCTGCATCGGTAACTACAAAGGAGACGATTGCAGCCAATTGGCCAGTGAAGGCTATTGGGAAACCGTCACAGTCCAGACGTTTACGCCCAACGGGTCTGCTTCTCACGGTGCTGCCGTCTGGAGGGATTCTATGTATATAATTGCCGGAGAAAGCTATAACAGAGGAAGTTTGCTGTCCGTGTATGACTTTAATGGTAAACTGTTAAAATTTACGAAGTAGTTTAGAGGGTTAACGATGTTGTTTTTTAGGTAATGTTTGGGAAACTTTACATATAGCAGAGAGCCCGTCCCTTAGGTATGGTCATTCAACCGTCCTTTACGGCGACAAAATTTTTCTTTACGGCGGTGTAGACGGCAATAGGGGTCCCACATCTGAACTATGGGCTTTCGATATTAGTGCCAAAACCTGGGAGAACATAACAGTTAAGGCTGATTCGTGTAATGACAGTTATATAATGTGCGGTCCTCTTAAGTCTGCTGGCCATACGGCCACCGTAGTGATAAACAACTATAATAAAAAAGTAGATAGAATGATAGTGATATTCGGTCATTCTCCACGCTTAGGATACCTCAATACTGTCCAAGAGTACTACTTTGGTACCAGAGAATGGCATATAGTGAACACTCAGGGCTACCCAGTGAAAGGTGGTTACGGACACACAGCCAGTTGGGACCCCTTGACGGCAAAGATCTACGTATATGGTGGTGTTGTTTCGGAAAGTGAGTCTTCTCAATATTTAAGCAAAAGTCTTTATTCCTACGAGCCAAACCAGAGGATATGGACTCTTCTTGCAGACGCTCCATCTGCGCGATTTCTTCATACAGCCACATTTGTTTCAGACAGTTTAATGTTAATTTTTGGTGGAAATACCCATAACGATACATCACACAGCTTTGGTGCCAAATGTTACAGTAACGAATTGCTTGCCTATGACGTTTTGTGCGACACCTGGCATACCATGAAAGTACCAACCGATTTACGTACCGATTTGGCAAGATTTGGACACTCTGCTGTAGTCTTCGAGGGATCTTTGTACATTTATGGAGGATTTGATGGTCAGATGCTGTCAGATATGTTGAGGTATACTCCGGGGGATTGTAGATATATCAACGAAACCTCGTGTTTAAAGAGCAAATCCGGGCTCAAGTGCGTTTGGGATTCAAAATCGGGTTCTTGCGCACCTGTTCGCCAGGTTCCCAAAGATTTGGTGCTCAAAAAAGAAGAAAGCCATATAATAAAATGCCCGAAACTCAACAGATCTGCTGGTACTTCAATAACAATCAGGAAAGAAAGAAAATGCGAGGAGATGAATGATTGTTTAAGTTGCGTCCATACAACAAGTGATTGCGTGTGGTGCGGATCTGCGTGTATTCCATCAAGTAAGAAGTGCACCAAGGGAAGTGCAAACGGAAGCACGAACTCCTCAGAATTAACACCAATTGCTAAATCAGCCATGTGCCCTTCACCGGACCCAGCTCCGATTTGTAGACAGTTGCACACTTGCAAAGCTTGTACTTCTCAGCCGTCTTGCAGGTGGCGTTTCGAACATGCCAAATGCGTCCCGCACGCTTACTCCAACAGCAGCAGCTCCGCAGAAGCAGTGGAACAGAATCAATGTCAAAACGTCTGTTCGGAATACAACGCTTGCTATAATTGTACTCAAGAAGAGTGCATTTGGTGTCAGAACGAAGGTAGATGTGTCGATAAAAATGCTTACACATCAAGTTTCCCGTATGGACAATGCCGAGAATGGACGACCGTTCACACGAAGTGTAGATCGAGGGGGAGTGACGAGAACTCGCAATGCGAGTTTTATAAGACTTGTTCCAAATGTCAAGACGACCCAGCTTGTGGTTGGTGCGACGACGGATCCAGAACTGGACTCGGAACGTGCATGCCTGGAGGATATACCGGTGAGTAATGATTTTTTTATTTATAGTCATAGTAACTTTCTATTTCCTCCAGAATTTCTGCAGTAGATGGTGGTTTTTTACTGACAAAAATTTTCTCATTATATGTCATGTGATCGATGAGTCGTTAGCGACCCATCAACATATAATATTATTTATTTATTATAATATACACTATAATAAACATTATAATAAACACTAATATAATTATTACTTTAACACATTTTTTTTCTTTTTTTTTCAACACAAGAATTTTTGATTATGAAAATGAGGTTCAACTGTTCAAACAACTTGTATATGTACAGAGATTATCATTATTAGTATTTATATAACAGAGAGAAAGACAATTTGAGCAAAAGCAGTTGGAAAGCACAGAATGGCTAAGAAATCAAAATGAAACTCGAAAGTTCTACAGAAATCTAAACAAAATGCGCAAAGAGTTTAAGCCAAGAATAAGGAGCTGTAAGGATGTAGAAGGAAACATCCTAAATGATACGGCCTCAATCCTCAACAGATGGGTTGAATTTTTCGATGCAAAATTTAATGGCCATCATATCGAAGAAGCAGATAACACCCTAGCAAATCGAAATTATTGGAATCCTTTCAACCCAAACGAAGGACCACCTACCATCGAAAACGTTGCCCAAGCCATTAAAAAGCTTAAAAATAATAAATCACCAGGAATTGATCAAATTTGCAGTGAGCTCTACAAGAATGGTGGCGATGCCCTACTACAGACACTGCATAAGCTTGTACTTCTTGTTTGGCATAATGAGACCATGCCTTGTGAATGGTCTCAAGTCGTGATATGCCCGTTACATAAAAAAGGTGACAGTGTGACAACTATAGAGGTATAAGCCTGTTAACAACTGCTTACAAAATACTAGCAAATATTCTCTACGAAAGGCTGCAAGTTTACACAGTGGGCATAGTTGGTAAATATCAGGCTGGATTCACTCCAGAAAAATCAACAATTGACCAGATTCATTCAATAAGACAGATTCTCGAGAAAACATTAGACTTCAATATTGAAACCCATCACCTATTCGTCGACTTCAAGGCCGCATATGACATGTGTCAAGAGAACAGTGCTATACCAATCAATGCATGAGTTTGGTATATCAGAGAAACTTATCTGACTAACGAGAATGACAATGTCTAACTTAGAAGCCACTGTTAGAATACAGGGAGAGAATTCTAGATCCTTTGATTTGATCCATGAATTTGAGCGTAAAATACTCCGCAAAATATTTGGAGCTATAAACGACAAAGGGCAGGTGAGCTGAAGATATAATTTTGAATGGTATCAGCTCTTTGATGAGCCAGATGTCATAACGTTCATTAAAACACAGCGACTTAGATGGGCTGGACGAATGCCAGAAAATACGATTACTAAAAAGCTAACCACAGGAACACCTGTAGGAAGAAGAAGCAAAGGCCGACCGCGAATTAGATGGTTAGATGGAGTTGAAACGGACTTACGGATTTTAAAAATCAGAAGATGGCAACATGTTGCCAGAAATCGAACAGAATGGCGACGAATCTTAGAGCAGGCCAAGATCCACAGAGGATTGTCGAGCCAAAGATGATAATGGTGATGATAACAGAGAGAAAACTTAAACTTATTTATAAGAAAAAGGAAACAACAAAAAATAAACAAATGTAAAAATGTCAGTGTCAGTTCATTGCCTTCACTATGTCTAATGTTTAACATGTTTCACCTCCAAAGTCACTTCTGCAATGTAATCTTCTTCAATATTTATTTTCATACTACTTACTATTATTATAATATGTTAGCACAACTTGTGCTAACATATTATAATACATACGTACATACACAAAATTAATTAAACAATAATAATTAATCGAGTTCTACTTTGATTTGCACTCTACAAACACTAAACAGTTTGCACCAAAGTGCTTACTTACATAAAGAGAAACGTAAACTTGACAACAAACAGCGACACATTTGTCTGGAATACATTTTTGTTGGTTAGATCGTTAGCGACCCTTTGGTTGGGCATAAATGAGTTAAAAAACTTTTTTAATTGAAATTAATCTCTTAAAAACACTTTAGGTCCAACTCTGCACACTCAGTCTCTACCATCTTCCACCTGTCCGCCGGAACGCTGGCACTTCACCCACTGTCCTCAATGCCAGTGTAACGGTCACGCGAGCTGTAAAGAGAACACCAGCAGCTGCCTTAACTGCAGCAATCTAACCACCGGGAAGCATTGCGAGCACTGCATAAAAGGTTACTGGGGCAACCCGGTGAACGGAGGCAAATGCTCGCCTTGCCAGTGCAACAAACAAGCCGACGATTGCCACAGAGAAACGGGGAAGTGTTATTGTACGACCAAAGGAATCATTGGAGAGCAATGCGAGAAGTGCGATACCGGGAACCACTACCATCCGGATCCGAACAACAAATCTTGTTATTGTAAGTATGATTTTAGTTGTATTATAGCGTTATTTTAGTCGCAATATTAAAACTGATCAAAAATTTAATTAATTTAATTTAATTATTAACTGTTACTATAAGTATAGTAGAAAATAGCTAAATTTTGAACTATTCTTGACATAAAATGGTTTTTACGGGAAGAACAAGAGAGGAAGCAAGCTAGAAAGAGCAATCATCATCAATAAGCACTGTATTGTCAACTGTTGAACATATTTCCTCTAGATTTTGCTATCCTGTCTCTGTTCTACATCTCGTTAATCAGTTGGTGGTAATTCTTCTTAAGGTTTTTGCCTTCATCGTGATAGGATCTTCCCCGGATCCTCGCAGGATTATGATCTCTCGCAGGATGTGGTTGGGATGGTTCATTAGTTCGGCGAATTCCTGTTTCTGAAAAGGCATCTTCCTCCCTTTAGTACTGTTGTTTTATTAAGGGATTTGAACGTGACTCCCTTGTCCGTGGTGACATCGAGATACTTTGCTTTATTTGACCATCTGATGGGAGTGTCGACCATCTCTAGTTGTTCCGTTGGTACTGCCGTGTCTCTTCTTAAACGTTACTGCTTGGGTCTTCTCCTGATTTACTACAATTTTCCGCTATATGCACCATTCTAGGGTATCTAGTGCTCCCTGAAGGATCCTGGTTGCCATGTCTTAGTTTCTGTGATTGACTTAAAATGTTTCTGTGCTTTAGTCCGTATAAAGGTTGATTATGGTGCTTGGCGTTCCGGGGACGTCGGCTGCATATATGGTATACAACAGCGGAGACAGAACAGCTCCTCGCGGTACACCTTGTCCTATGCGAATCCTGAATTTTCGGTTGGCAAGATACGAAAAGAGTAGCTCTGTCACGGCATTGCTGTATCTATTGTGCTTCATTTTGTAGATCAGTCCTTTGTACTAGACTCTATCGAATGCGTAGTTCACGTCTAGGAAAGATGCTCTGGTGTACTATTTATCGTTGAAGCCTGCTGTGATGTATTCGGTAAGCCTGTCTGACTGGTGTTTGCTTGAGTGTTTGGCTCTAAATTGGACTGGTAAAACCCGTATTCTTTCTGTTTTCTCTTCTAGCTTTGAGAGTATCACTCTATGACTGCTGTCAGTAAGCTTATTAGGTTATAAGCCTGTAGGTCTTTGGACAAAACCTTTTTTTATTGGTTTATGGATTGTGATCACATTGGCTTCTTTCAAACGATTGGAGAATCTTCTGAATTCCATCAGTGCATTTATTATGTTGGTCAAGTAAATGATTGCTCTCGATTGGAGGTATCTTAGAGTCCTGTTGGTTATCGGCGTTCGGTCTAGATGCTTTCTTCGGTCATGTTTTTTTTTGGGGATGTGTGTTTCAGTGGTGGAGTTTCTGCTTTTGTCGGTTTTGTGTAGTAGTCTTTCGATCTCCTCTTCAAATTGAGCGTCTTCTTGTTGGTGGTAGTTCATGGAAAACTGTCTTTCTATTTAATATATCTCATATCCTAAGCATACTCTTCTGAGTAACTGAGAAGTCTCGTTCTCTTGCGTTAAATATTATTTCTTTTAACAATTTCTATTAGTTCATATTGGGGCTCTATCTTCATTGAAGTCGTTTCATCACATGATGTCTAATTGAAACGTCATCTGGAATCTAAATAGTGTTGTTGAGTCAAAACGTTGAAACACTGGAACTGCATTTTAACGTTTCATGTAAGAGACCAATTTTTTTAGTTCCCTGTATAATTATTGCATGTTTTTTTACATAAAATTTGTTTTATTCCACATTTCAGATGAATTAACCATAGACTACCAATTTACTTTCAACCTATCCAAGAAAGAAGACAGACACTACACCGAAATAAACTTCAGGAATTCTCCGATTAAACCGGACATAGACGCTGATTTTCTGATAACGTGTTCCGTGATGGCCAAAATGAACATAACAGTGAGAACCGAGAACTCGGAAGAAAAAGCCATCTTCGAGAATCACAATTGTACGACGTTCAGATCGAAGTTTTCGAAATCTCTGTATAAATTCGGCGTGGAACACGGCGCGGAACACGGCGCGAACGTCACGCTGACGACGTTTTATGTTTATGTTTACGACTTCCAGACGCCGCTATGGATACAGATTTCGTTTAGCCAGTACCCAAAGTTGAACTTGCAACAATTCTTCATCACATTTTCTTCGTAAGTATATATTTATTTAATTTTGATACCATTATTTCCTTTGTAATGCTAATCGTCGCTTCCACAAAATTTATTATAATTTATTAGATATCAGTACAGCTGTTTTGGCACAGTGCCTTTCTCAAGTGATCTATTTTTGGTATGTGTTTACACATTATAGTCTTTAACGAAATAGGTTGAGGAGGGGAGAACTGTTTGTCTAAAGTTGGTCATTTAGAATTATGTGTGTTTTTTAATTTGTTAATTTCCATATTAATTCGTTATTAAAAAAATGATTGTGGTCTAGAAGGTAAAGTGAGTACGTAGAATCTGTTTTTCTATTATTAAAAGCCCTTTTATGTTCTTCTATACGTTTGTTAAAAGTTCTGCCAGTTCGACCGATATAAGTTTTGGGCAGTCGACACATTTAAGTTTGTATACAATATTTATATTGTGACATGACATGTGTTTACTGTGTAAAAATTGTCAATAAACATACATATCTATCATATTCAGGAGTTAGTTTTCGGCCCTCATTATAGTGCTTATTTCATTTAACTTCTGTAGCAGTACGGTTTGCTTTCTGACAAACTAGTTCTTTTATACAGTCTATAATTTAGTGGGGGTGGCGCGGAGAAGTTGGATAGAAATGACAGTAGAGCTTTATGGTGATTTGAAAAAGATCTCCATAGAATCGGATGCTATCATTTATTTTGCTGGGACAATCGGGAGGGTTTTTAATCTCACTGGCTTATTGGATGTTTTTCAGTTAATGAAAGCGAATGCGGCAATGCATGGTATACTTTACTAGTTTGGATAGTTTGGAGCTTCTTAAAACATAATCCACGTCACTACAACTGTTACTAGTACCACGAGTTCTTTTATGTCAAGATAATGCTTTTGTATATCGGCGATGATTAAGGGATGGGTGATATAAAGAAGTTAACCGAACTTAAAGAGCTTTATAGTGATTTAGAAAATTGTTTCATGTAATCTGGTGTCATTTCTTTTGTTAAGACAATCGGGACGTGTTTCTATCTTAATTGCGTCTTGAATGACTTTTAGTTTAATGAAATGAAGTGTGGAATTTTGAAAATCTATCTCATGACCTGTGATCTGGGACATACTTGGAATTGCAAATTGGTGGTTTCACTTAGATAAGGTCGTGGACAATCGATGAGTTTGTTGAGATGATTTTTCTACTAACTTTTCTATTCCTTAGATGTTTTCTTCTACTACTTTTGGTGGCAGCCATCCTATGGAAGATAAAGCAACGGTACGATATGTACCGTCGTCGACAACGACTCTTCGTCGAGATGGAGCAGATGGCTTCGCGTCCCTTCTCACAAGTGCTCGTAGAGCTAGAATTGAAAGAGACCGTAGACTTTAAGAATAATGGTATGGTGGGCGACGCCAAACGCAAGAAGAGAGACGCACCCAGCCCGATTGCTTTGGAACCATGCTACGGAAATAGAGCTGCGGTGCTTAGTTTGTTGGTGAGGTTGCCGACTGGTAAGTAGAATTTTAAATTTCATTTTTATTTACATCCAACTACTCATTTCATAAATTAATAAATCCAATAAATGTTTACGAGCGAACGTGATAATATACGGGCCCCTTCCCATATCAGTTGGCCCAACGTTAGATTGATAAGAAAATTAAATTTCAGAGAACAACAAAATCGCAGCACAAATTTTAGAAGATTTGGTGCATCGAACAACATTTTTGAATTTCCTAATTATAGAAAGTATTTTATAACGCAATGAAAACTATTGATTAAACAGAATAATAATAAATTTAAAAAAGGCATACTATCCTTCTGCGATCGGTACTCACCGGAGGGACCGCAGACGTTCGGATACAATTAGCGTCTCTTAGCAAAGACAATGACGTCGACTTTGCTAAGTATCAAGACAATTACTCTACACACACACTACACTCTACACTAGGTACCTGACAGTACAGTCGGTAGGTAAAAGTACATTAAGGTCTTGCAAATGAGTCTTTGGTTGTTTAAGTTGTACGGTGTAAGGGTTTGAACAAAATTGGTTTTTTCTCTGGATCGTACATTAATACCCTCAGACCTGTGACGATCGTTCTTTATCCTTCCAGGTCGAATACTTCTATACGCAAGTTCACAGGATGCATAGTTTTTAAAAAATGTATTAGTGAGCATTTGCGCTTTAAATGGATCTGGTTTTATCCGCGCTTCTTCAGTACATGTTATATGATTTTGGAAGAAAAATTTTACGATTTGTAAGTTTCACCTCTATTAGATGATGCACACTATCACACTCCATCTGGGTGTGACCTTTCTTAATATATTTCTGAATAATAATTTGGCAACTTTTTATAGAAAGATTTAGAAGCGCGTTGGAAAGTGTAGAGTTTCTGTTCTGGTAACAGTACCCATCAGACCAGAGAATAACGGTTTCAGGTAATTTTCGGTCATTACAGTTTTCTTCAATATGTTGTATAATGATGGAAGCCAAAGTAGATGCACACAGATCTCCTTCTGTTTCATCTCACCAATAATTAGAGGCTTCATGATTTTTGAGTTATACATAGTGAAGTTGTGAACTGTTAGTTTCTTTTTATAATATACGGCACTTGCGTTTAAGACAGCGTTTTACAGCTTGAAGGTCCATTGTAAAAGTGTAATATTTGTGGTTGATAGCATTTTCTTTATCTTTGGCTTTCTCTTCCCTTGCTAGATTTTTTCTCTCTATGTGCGATGCGAAAGCAACCCAGTCGATATTCTTAACTTCAAATGCGCTACAGGTATCACACCAGTCTTTTTTTGGCTGGTACAAACTTAAGTTTAAGTTGCAAAATATTTGGCCAAAAATAGCATAGGTACGATAACTTTTTCAGATTGTTATTATCACAGTGCTTTAAATACTCTCTATATAATTGAGCTTTGGTCTGAAAAATTGTCTCTAAATATTTTTTCTTTGTGTCCTTGCGACAATAATGAGAAGTCATCTTAGGTAGCATGTTAAACCAATCAACCAGAAAATGTCTTTTTCCTTTATTAAAATTATTTGATTTTCTTTGATCCGTACTTGTGTTAAAGATTTCTTCTCTTATACAAATAAGTCCATGCTCTGTCTTTTTGAACCAATCATGAACCATGTCTTCTTTTAAATCGAACGTATTTAAGAACATTTTCTTGTAGACCCTCTTTTTTTCATTGGTTTTGTTCCTTAAATAATAGTAATATGTAGGTTCCACTTCTTCCTGATGGTTCTTCAGCCTTTGATGACCTTTTTGTTTTTGTGTATTCCATGTTACCTGTTATGTATGCTTTCTTTTCTTGCCAATCCATTTTCTCCCAACAAGTTCGTAACATAAGATTCCTCTCTTCCTCCGAGAAGTGCCCAAAGAAATGCTTTGTAGGCTTCGTACATGCTAAAGATACACACCTGTCTCCTATCTTTCTCTCTGGTCGCTTTATTCCGTAGGATACTTTACGATCCTTATTTCTTTGGAAACCAGCGTATTCCACTCCATGCATTCTTTTAGATTTGGTTGCCAGCTTGCTCCAGTTTTCCACATCTGCCTTCCACTTTCTGCGTCTTACTCTAATTTCTTTATTTAGTTTATCTTTATTTTAGTTCCTCGCACTGTCTGTTTTCTCTTCATCATTAGCAGTTTTATCCGAAAAATCGGGATATTCTTTAAGAATATAGTCGTCGTCGTTTTGATTGGAATCCTCAGAGGTGATGCTTGAACCGGGTTTAAAGTGCAAATTGCCTATTTTCAGTAAAGAAGTTTGCTTTAAATAAGTATCTGGATTAGTATTTTCTGTTACTTAATCTGTTTATACAAGGTTTCTACATCTGTTTCTTCATCTTGAAATATTTGCTGTTGAATTTTGCTCTGTTCTAAATATGCAGGACTTGAAGTAGTGCTTTCTGTTCTTTTTTCAGTTTCTACAAGGTGCTCATGTGCGACTTCACCGAGGACTTCATCTTGAAATATTTGTTGTTGAACGTTGCTCAGCAAAATGAAGTTATTTTCAGTATCATGCCACTCAGTAGTATCTCGAAAATCTCCTTCTATCGGTATTAGGGTACCATCTGTGGCACTTTATAGACTCACTGAACTCAGTGAATACAGCAGTTTCAGAAACTTGCTTGGTACTGCTAGGGAGCTGTTGATTATTTTCTTTTCGATTTAACACCATAGACAAAATTCAGTGTGATCGAGTTGCCTGCATGTAAAAAAAAACAATTAAGATAACTTAATCTTATCCAGATTGTAAAAGGTATAAGCACAAATACTTTAATGGATAATAGGGCAAGTCAAAACAAGACAAAAAGTTTATAAAACATAGGGGTAAAAATCTCTTCTGTGTACTAATATTTATTACATCCTGTATACCTAACTGAGGTTTTTATTTTTAAATTTTTCTCAGTGTAGACTAGATTTATATTATAAACAGTTCCTTTAGATTAAATTTTGGTTAAATAAACTAAAATATCAATCTCGCTACTTTAGCAGTCACGTAATGCACAATGTTAAAAATTAGTTTTCAAATCTGTTCACAACAAGAAGTCAATATCCCGTATCGTAAGGTCTCGCAATATTAGACCCTTTTATCAAGTTATAATATCCTTCTCCTTCTCATGGCGCCGTCTCCTTTCGAAGGTTAGCGATCCAAATGGCAATTGTGGTTTTGGAAAACGCTGCGCGAAAGATTTCTGCGGATGAGCAGTCGAACCATCTCCTTAGGACTTTCAGCCATGAGTTCTGGCGTCTTCCTACCGATCTTAATATCCTGATTCTTACTATAATATCCTAGGTTATTTAAAATTGATAAAAATACCAGCAGAAATATATTTTTAATAAAAATAGTGGTAAAACTTACCTTTGAAATATAATTAATTCACTGAACAGCTAAGTACACTCACACACGTGTAGGTTGTAGAAGAATACAATGTACAACTGACAGATACGGGATATTTTTATGCGCATGTCTTCTGACGAGCAATACGGGATATTAAACAAAAGCAATTTCCAAGGCTTTCTTATTTTTTGTATGATACAGGGTTTTGACACAACATGTTAGGCAACCCAACAAACCTGATGCAATGAAACTCTCAAAATCTCAAAATTGTCAGATACGGGGTATTGCAGTTAGGCCATCGATATGTTGACATAGTGAATGCATAGCCAGGGTTTAGTGATTTTTTTAGTGTTGAAAATAAATAAAAACCCACAAGTGTAATGTTTTTAATAAATATTAATAAAAATGCCATATTAATTAATATGGGAACTTATACAAACATGCAGAGTATCATTTGTTTATGGTAATTAACTTAAACTGCAAATTACATAGGTGGACTGATATGGGAAGGGGCTCGTAGTTGCTTATTTTATCATTTGAAGCTCCATTTATAGAAAACTTGTAAATACCACATTTAAATTATGTTTTCGTGTCTAGGGGGAGAGCCTCACACTGTCAGAGGCCAGTCGGCAGGTCTAGCCATCGCTAGCGCGCTCGTCACTTTGGGAAACCCGCGCAAAATAAGTATAGACCAAATCAAGACGGATACGAAAGGGGGAAAGATCAGGAAGTCTCAGAGCCAGCATCCGGACAGTTGTCTTTGAATGATCGGGAAGTTGGTATTTTGTAGGATAACGTTATATCTTTTTGTGACTGTTCTTTTATTTGGGAAAGATACAAAATTGTTACAGGGTACGAAACGGTGTTTGTGAAAATTTTGGAAGCTGTCGGTGAAGGGGAGATGGCGGTATGAAAGTATAACAAGTCTTTCACTAAATTTGTCTGGTTTCCGGCTTTGCAAGCTGTGGTCTGGAATTGTTCCTTGGTGTATTTTTTTCCACTGTTGCACAGACGAAACTTCAGAAAGAAATAATTCCACATCACGCTTAAAAGCCAGGAAATCAATGTATTATTATACTCATTGTATCTTTGGTTTGGTTTTTTAGTAAATACTGCCGATTATATAACCAAAAATGCTACTAGTGTAAGCATTTAAATAATGTTTAATTTTAGGCAACATTGAGAAAGCCTTTCATAAAGCAATTTTTTTAATTGTTAAAATATCTGTGATTTTTATGATAGCCGATAGTGGTAAGTTTATTTTTTATTTTCCAAGTCGTATTTATAATGTTAAAGAACAAGGATCAAGAAACGCAAAAGTCACTTTCATTTTCGCTATCTCTCTCGAACAGTCTGGTGGGAGACTCTTTCATAATGTTAGTTATTGTAAAGTGATACTTTTTGATCAAAAATTCGATTTCTCAACAGGAAGGTCAGAAAGAAACTTTAAGACTACCAGATAGACAAGCATGGTTCTATTTATTTACACATTTGTTTATACTTTTTACAATTGCTGACATATGACAAACTATAGCTTAAAATTAAACTACATAGCGAAAACCTCTTATACCTGATAGATAGATAGATAGATTTAGAGAGCTTTTTGGCCCATTCCACTGCGACCTTTTCAGATTTATTATGGTCCTCTAGTCCTAGATAACATTCCCTAGCCTAACCCTTTTTATAAAGTCTAAGAGCTTCGAGACTGCACCTTCCTTGCAGCTATTTGCTGGTGGATTTTCTCCTCCTAATGCAAAAAACCGCACATTTGCCAGACTGTCACACTGACATACAATATGCTCCGCTGTTTGACAGAATCTGCACAGCTCATCATCTGATAATTCCATCAGCTTTAAATGCCTATTCAGCTTACAGAGTCCTGGTCTGCCGTAAATTTTGGCGAATGTTCTGTAATGAACTATTTCGCCTGTCTTTATCCTGGTGAATTCCTCCACCATTCCAGAGATTTGTGAACTACCCACTTCGTTGTAGCTGTTCTTGTTACTGACTTTGCAACGCCGCAAAAGGGTTCCGGTCCAATGAATTGCATTGTGAATAAACAATTTTGTCAAGATTAAACCTCTTGCTTCGAAAGACTTTTTCAGTGTCAGGAATAACTTGCATAATTCAGCTTGAGCCTGTCAGCCTGAGTATGTATGTATGAATAAGAGTTTTCTGTCTAATTTATCACCCAAGGATCAAAGATATTTCTTTTATCTTCTTTGTTGCGCAGTGAAATCCAAAAAGTACGTGTTTTGTCAGGATTCGTTAATTGGTTAGCATGGAATATATCTTCTGGAGATTGACACATTGGACTGGTCACCTTTGGGTCAACCGTTCTTTTGGATTTTTCACTGACTTTTTTTCTTTGCAGAAATACAGAATACAGATGTGCAGTGTACCCTTATTATGCTTGTAAGTTGAATCTCTTTAAATTCGCAACTACTTTGCGATGGTTGACCATGTAAGCTGTAGGAAGTTCAAAGAAAACAGTTCTTTTTCTTTCACAATGTAGATAATTCTCGCCAGAACCATTGTTTCCAAAACTTTGTAGAGATGATATAGTAGCGAGACTGAGCGAAGGTTTTTTGCATTTATTGGTGACTTCTGCGGCTTTAGTTTTGAAAAATTTCAGCTCTTAGCACACTTGTTCATAATTTCTACGAGCTATTGGTGGATAATAGAATAAAAGGGCTTCATCTGTGCTGTGCTGATGTCGTCTGAACCAGCAACTTTCGCTGTTTAGCAAATCAGTTTGGAGTACTTCAAGGGTGAATGATGTGGTCAGAAAATTTTTCTTCTCGTCAAGAATTCTTGGTTATTTTCTTGCCTTCAGTTCACTAATAGCTGACTAGCTATTTACTCAATAGTTATTTTTGAGAAATCTGGAAGAGGTCCAACTAGATCGTTACTAAGGTTTTTAATTAGTTCCCCAGAGTTTTTGAAAACTCTTTAGTGTGGAGTTACTTTGGGAGGTCTGTATGTGGTGCAGCAGGGTCATTACTCAGGTTTTTCAGCCTGCTAATCTGTTTCATGTCAAGATCTTTCAATAATTTGGCCCATGATTCTTATTTGTCCCATACCCCCATTTCGTAAAATATTTTCCCGCCTGAATGATGTCATGAGAAAACCTTGCATTTGACGTGATCAGATTAGTAATTAAGTCGTTGAAATGAACTGACTGCGGTATCCTCAAAGGATGTGCCTTTGTGACACTGTCTTTACAATATCGGCAAAGTCTTCCTAGATGCATGAGTCCTAAATAAATGGGTCCCACTTCGTATTTCTGAAATTAAACCTGTATCGGAAAGGAACTTTCTCCAGAGATTCAGTGCCTCCAACTCCAACAGTGATTTGGCTGTGTTGCGTTTTTGGAATGGTCAGGTTTATATCCTCTGCATAAAAATGAAAAGGTACAGCATCCACTTTTATCAAAATTTGTCCCAGTTTTTCTACAGTGATTATAATATATAAAAATAAGTGAAAAATATGATTTTTAGTTTTATAACAATCATAAATTGTTTGCCGAATATCTCTATGATGTCTGTACGATGAAACAAATGACATTGCACGTTGGAACAATTGTTTAGATCTGTAACACATTTATAGATGTATGGAAGCATGATAAAGCCCTAAAATCCTAAATTATTTTTTAAAATCCCGATCTTAAAGTTTCTTTCTCGCCACAATTTAACCACAATCTCTATTACCAATCGTAAGTGTAACATACTGGAATTAGAATATTTTTTATGTAATGAACTAAACTATTTAGCTAAAACTTGTCCTAATAGTTAGCATTCAAATGTGATAACAGTTTTTTGTAATAGATCGTTTAATTCAAGAGCTTTTAAAATATCTTAAATTAAAATTAAACTAAAATAAAAGTAAATTAGTAGACGTGCTGCATGTGATTTTTTACAGTAGCTTACATTTAAACGGTTCTGTGGTTTTTAGATCGAATTTTTATGAGATTCTCGGATTATTTCGTGTACAGTCTTTACAAGTTGGTGGCTGGTAATTATCAGTACAGTATTAAGTTTTTCGGGGCATATACAAGAAACTTGTTGGACCTACCATGTAAATCTCGTACAAACTTAGTCTAATTTTCCTAAAAACTTTCTTGATTGTCACATTTTTTTACAGTTACTAGTTACTATGTACAGCTGGTTCCTAAAAAAAATGATACGACTCTTCGTAAGATTTGAACCGTTTCATAATAATCTCCCACACATTCGCGATTGGGTTTAAATCTGGACTATAGCTGGGCCATGGTAAGGTTTCGGTGTTCTTATTCTGGAGCCACTGGTTTATTATATTTGAAGTGGGAATAGGACAATTACTTTGTTGCAATATAAATTATTTTCTGGATAGAACTGTTCTACACTGGGAAACATGATGTTTTCTAGAATATTTAGATAAGTCTGCCCAACAAACCTGCCATCAATACGGCATACCATTCCCGTTTCTCCAGATGAAACTTATCCCCATACATTTATCGCTAAAATGACCTCTCTTCTGTTTGTCAACCACTTTCCATCCATTCCTGAATGTAGATCTCTCCCAATTTCTTCCATCTTTCTCTATCTTGCGCCAGTCTAATATACTGTCTGCCTGCCACTGCTCTTATGCCATCTACTCATATTTTTTGAGGTCTTCCCATGCTTTTTGTTGCCGTCCTTGGTCTCCATTCTAGAATTCGTCATGTCCACCTGTTGCATTACATCGGGCTACTCGACCTGCCCAGCGCCATTTCATTTTTGTAATTTCTTCCACAATATCCCTAATTTTCCTTCTACGTCTTATCTCGGTGTTTCTAATCTTGTCTCTCGCTGATATTCCAAGCATGATTCGTTCCATTGCTCTTTGCGTTGTTTCTGATTTTTTGGCAGATTTTTTGGTAAGGGCTACTGTCTCCAAGCCGTAGGTACAAACTGGTAGTATGCATGTGTTATACACCTTTTTCTTTAAGTTTACAGGAATGGATTTACGATCTTCATGAACGGTAGATATTTTAGGTCAATATTAAATACTGTTATTCTGTTTACGTTAAAATGGTTCGCTACGGCAGATAGTGACCAACCAGCTTCTAATTTCGTTACAATTCTTGCTTTTAATTGATTGCTAGCATATGGAGCCATTTTTTGAAGTTGAACAATATACGTTATCTGACGAATTTTAAGATTTGACAGTGACAGTATGTAAATAATAAGTATTTATCCTTTAAAATACACTGCTCAATTTACTACAAAATACTCTTTAAGAGTCGTATTAGTTTTTTTATGAATCAGGTGTATCTTAACATTTTTTTTGAACAAAAAGCATTTTACTTTTCAATCTAGCTGAATCTATTCGGTCAACTCACTTTTTAAACAATAAACTAAGTTTTATTGAAGTTGAATCCTCGAAGTAGCTATTTGTGCAGCGATTACCTCGTAATTGGACGAAAATCCATTGCGGTTGTCATTTTGACAGGTCTTGAAACATATGATCATATCCAGGGAGCTAAATTTGGAAAATAGGTCGAATGAGACAATTATCAAAATTCTTATTCGTTAAGTTTTTTGCCAAGTCCCCGACAAATGAAACGATCTTTTCTGTTGTCAAAACCATTTCTACTTTGGTGACGGAAAACATTTAGGAGTCAATTGACTCCTGAAACAACTCAAGCTTTCTGATTGTCACAAACACGCGTAAAAAGTACTCAAGAGACAAGAAAAGTCTTAGCTTTTCCTCCTAGAAATAAAGTTTGTTTAACTTATTGTTGGTTTAACAAAATTCTGTGCACACTGTTATATAGACATCCAATATGTCTGCTTTCTTATGCTCTTTGCGTAAATGGTTCTTCAACATGATACTGCAGTCTTTTTCAATCATTGTATGCAATAGAAAGTTTTGGATGTTAACTACCAGGTGATTATATACGGCTGTCGAAGAGCTCAACTCTTTTGAAGCACATTCTTCTAGTGGGCTCGGTGTTGCCTGATCTTCCATCTAGCTCTAGATCGTTTCATACATCATTTTGCACTGGGTTCTTCATAGTAAATGAGTTTCTTTTGATCATTCATGAAGAATGCAAATACCTCGATGAGATATTTACATTTTTTTGGTACATATGTCTTCGAATCATCAAACTATCTTCTTCAAACCATCTTATTTCGATTCACCTTGGTTTACACAAAAAGTTTGTAGATTTATGGGCTAGAATCTTGAGAAGACACGTTTAGAGATAGTAATTTTAAAGAAAAACATGTTGTAGAGGTACAAAACATTCTCACCTAATTATATAAGGTTCAAAGGTGCTTTTAAGCTAATAAAAATCGATTTTGTGAAAATTACACATATGCCAACTTGAAAAGACTTTTCTTTTTTGGCTACCTATTAGTAAAAGGATTGATATTTGGCAACAATGGTTTTGTAGATTTTAGATTCTAATATACCATTGTACCTTTAAATATTTATATATATGCCGACAATATTTTCAAATTTGTCTACAAAGATAGTTATTTTGGTGTAGATATTTAGTGAAAGTGAAAGGAAAGCCGTCGCAAATGAAATATGTGAATATTCTTTTAAATTTTTGGAAATTGTTTTAGTTTATTTGTTAAATTGATGTTAACTATTTATTGGAGTATGATGTTAATATTTTGAAGGATCTTATGCTGTGAGATTTAGATGGGACGGAATTTTTTATATATGGTGCATCAAAATGTTCGTTAAAATCCACAAAGTAACACTGACATTCCAGTTTGAAAGGTCAGACAGAAAGTTTACTTTGAAATGGCAATAAATCAAACAGGCATGAAGAAAAAACACGAAAAAAAAAAAGAAAAAGTCCCTAAGTAACTAGTTTGACGCTTCTTTATGTTTTTTAACTTTTCAAGTTGAATAGTCTCAAAAGCGTAACATTTGTGGTAAGAAAAAAAGAAAATTTGTCTTCTAGATCAACGGGCTGGTGGCGTTAACTTCGTGGTGAATGGTACTTGGATCGGGCTACGTTAGAGTTGAGTTACAAAATTTTTACGGTTATGGTATAAAATCCGAAAAGTTGTAATAAGAAAAACAAAAAGAAACTTCAAGAGCTGTGAGATTTCGATATGGACCAAATGTGTTGGAATTTTTATGTACAATGGAACAAAAATTTCGTTAAATAAATCAAAAGTTTTTTACAAATCACAAATACAAAACATACATCACAAATTTCTAATACAGACATCTGTTTTGCAAGCTCTTATTGTAATATTTCGCTTACGAAAATCAAATTAATAAAAAAATGCGAGAAATCGGCAAAACCATGATTTTTTTCAATGCTTTTTACTTTTCCTTGTATTTAAAGACTAAAAATGTTTTCATCATCATCATCAGCCCATAGTCGTCCACTGCTGAACATAGGCCTCCTCTAAAAACCTCCATTCAGATCTATCCTGCTCTGCTGCAATGCAGTTGGTACAAATCCTCTTTATGTCGTCAGTCCATATTGTGGGTGGTCTTCCCTGGTTTCGTCTATCCGCTCTCGGTCTCTACTCCAAGATTTTTTTGGTCCACCTATTATCCTTCATTCTAGCGACGTGTCCTGCCACCTCCATTTAATTTTGGCCATGTGTTTTATAATGTCTTCTACACCACTTTTTCTATGGATTTCTTCGTTTCTTACCCTAACTCGCAACGTTATGCCTAACAATGATCTTTCCATTCTACGTTGCGTACACTAGTTTTCGTGTATATATTGTTAGGGTAAGTGTCTGCGCCATATTAAAGGCTCTTCTTTTTAAGCTGATAGGTATATCACCTTTAAAATATCACGCAGTCTTCCATATGATGCCCATCCCAGTGTTATTCCTCTTAGCAGCTCAGCAGTTTGATTATCTCTGCTATTTTTTTTTAATACTTAGACTTGACCTACTTTACGTGCTACATCGCTGAGTTCATTCAACATATCACTGGCAGCCTTTAGGTCATCTGAAATCAGAACAATATTATCTGTGAATCGTAGAGGACTAAGCATCTCACCATCAATATTTATTCCTTTACTTTCACATTCCACTGACTTCAAAGCATGTTCAAGTACAGTAATGAACAACTTAGACGACATAGTATCTCCCTGTCGAATACCTCTCCTGATATGTATCGTATTGGTAGGACCGTGCAGATTTATAGTTGTTGTAGCACTTCTATATATTTTCAATAATATTGGTGTACCTATGATCAATTCGACACTCTTTCAATGCCTTTAGAAGTGCGGGTAGTACGATAGTATCAAACGCTTTATGGAAGTCTATGGATGTTAGAACTAGAGGTCTATTGTATTCAATTGTTTTTTCAATCTAGACTTTTATGCACTGTAGGTGGTCATTTGTACTGTAGTTGGGGCGAAAACCAGCCTGTTCTCTTGGCTGATATAGCTCAAATGTTGCTTCCAATCGATTGGTTATTATTCTGGTGTATAGTTTGTATAAATGGTTGAGTAGAGAAATTGGCCTGTAATTCTTTAGGTTCATGTTGTCACCCTTTTTATGCAGAAGAATTGTAATGGAGTTATTCCAAGCTATAGGAATTTTTTGACTATACAAGCTGAGATTGAAGAGGTCTCGTATTTTTTCACAAGAGAAGTTCCGCCAAGTTTTATATTTTCTGTAACTATTCCATCATCTCCTGGTGCCTTATTTTTTTTTCATTTTTTTTTTTGAGTACATATTGTATCTCATCTTGAGTAATTTCTGGAATGTCCTGAGATCCCTGGTTTGAACCTTTTGTCTACCGTCTTCATTTACGTTATTGTTAATTTGGTTGGTGTATAATATAGTGTAGAATTCTTTGACTATTTCAAGTATATAATAAGCTGGGTCGACAGAGTTAGAAATGAGGAGGTCCTTAGACGGCTGAGCCAAACAACACAACTGGTCAATATAATAAAGAAACGCAAGCTGGAATACTTCGGTCACATTATGAGACACCCTGAAAAATATGATCTTTTACATCTGATGATTCAGGAAAAGATCCAAGGTAATCGTGGTCCTGGTAGACGAAGAACATCATGGCTGAAAAATCTAAGGCAATGGTATGGAAAATCAACTACATCGTTATGTAGAGCTGCTGTCAATAAAGTCACGATAGCGAATATGGTAGCCAACATGATATCCAACGATCTATAACGGTCATGGAACTAGAAGAAGAAGATTTCAAGTATGTTCAAAGATATCAAAAAGCGTCAAAATTGTGACGTTTTTGACGATTTTCCAAAAGAAAAGTACGCTCTGTAGCTCAATGAGCTGGCAACGTTCACTTGATGGTGAGCATTATAGTGAGAACATACATCTACGAAGGGACAAGTTTCTTAAAGCATCAAATGCGAATTATAAACAGTGCAAATTGCTTCATAGCTTTAATCTTACTGAAGTATTCTTCAAATGTAAATATTTATCCCAAATTTTATTATTTGCTTCCATAATATTTAAAATTCACAGCATATATCCTTACAAGTTAATTTTTTAGTTTTATTATTTCGGTTTTTTAGCTCTTATATTACATTTCCATTTTGCTATAAACACAATATTGAAAACGTCCGGCAAATAACTTTTATTTTTGAAATGCCTCGTAAATATCTTAGTAGCGGGCAAGTATAACGTTTTTGTCAAAATGCTTTTGAGTTTTTTTGAAGTAAGCGCCATATTGGTATGTAAATATAGTGAACGTATATAGAGTTATTCAAATAAATTTTTAAGCAGGCTATAGCTAGTGGTCCAATTAACGAATCACAGCTATTTGGATGACAACCATCTTTATCAAGTGTACTATTTATGGATGGGACTGATTAAATTTCGATGAAATTGATCATATTCAGTAAGTTTTACTGTTATGTGTGTTTTTAACCATCCTGAGATTGCCGACAAATATTTTTATTATATACATTGATCCGGCTCGAATGACCAATGATATCACAAGAATTAATGAACGAATAACCCTGTATGCTTCACACAGTCATATTTAATTTTGTATCCGAAGCAGATATGCTCTAATCTTAACACATGTAACATACTTTACAGTTATAAGACAGTGACTATGCTTATTATAGCTGTTTCTGAATGTATGGGAACATATATACATTATTTTCGAGACTGACAATTAATACTGGGTGGTTCAAACGTCTGGAATATTACAGCAAAATAAGGTATTAAAAATTACTAAAGAAACGACATTTTCTAAAAAGATTAAGTTTATTTTGATAGCTAAATAAAGGTGTAAACCACGTCCATTGTTGCGATTTAAACATCTGCAACGTCATATTCTTATAGGTGACAGGATTAAATGAAAAGAAGTAAACTGTAATTTTGACATAAATTCCATATATTTGTTATTCCTTTTTCCGATTTTGCCAGTGTCTTTTGGACTATTCGTGTGAAACTTCAACTAGACGTTTCGTTTGAATTATACTTGCTTCTTCAAGAGAACCATGCATTGACGATTATTGTACGAACTTAAGTTCCCAGATGCGAAAACCGAGAGGATTAACGAATAATAACACAAATATTGTTCTGAAGCTATTTTCTTGTGGCATTTTAAAGTAATTACTATTTAAATGGGAATAAACCACAATTAAAGACTAAAGTACGTTTATTGACGTTTCAATTTCCACTTCGGAAATCGTTCTCAAAATACAAACGTTAGTAAATAAAACAAATTTTGTTTTTTTGTTACTTAGTGAAAAATTCTTCTAATTTAATTTTATCCGACTTATTTATGTTGACCATTCAGACATACATTATACATTTTAAAGTAGACGACTTTAAAATGATATTGCTGATATTGTTGAGTTGCGCTCAAAGCGCAACTGGGCTGGAACGACTTTACTTATAAGATAGTTCATTCGATTACATGAAATCAACTTTAACTTGAGAATATCCGTCAGAAAAAATCATAGCATGTAATTTGTCTTTAAAAAGACAAACACATGCCATGATGACCGTAAAATTCTCCTGTTAGTGATTCCATAGTAAATTATGAGAAAAAAACCAGGAAAAAACCTTATAATACTATCCCGACATGGTAAGTATTTGGTCGTGCATATAGCTTACCTTCAATAAACACCAAATTCTGATTTTATATGTGTGTTATTTAAAAAATATAAATGATGTATACTCTATATGTTACTGATGTACTAATACTGGTATTTTCCTTTTAATAACGTCCTCTTTCAATATGGGTAACCAGATCCTACTACATTCTGCCGAAGAATTTGCGACACAATTGGTCTCATTAAGCATAATTAGAGCCACTTCTTTAATTTTTCTCATTTTATCATTCGTTTCTTTTACCACTACATTTGAATCATTCCGTTGAACCCTATGTTAATTATCCCATGCGTGTTTACATATTTGAGATCTATCAAATTCTCTATTTTTAATATAAGATTGATGTTCACTTATTCTAACATTTAATGGCCTTGATGTTTCACCTAAATAAAACTGATCGCATTCGCAAGGTATTTTATAAATGCTATTCTTTGTCCTTTCTTGTTCATTGTTAGATTTGGTAATAATACGAGAAAAGTAACAATACCATACATAAAAGGATTATCAGAAAAACTTAAAAGGATAGGAAATAAATTCAACATTTCAACAACATTCAAAACATCAAACACGTTGAGATCTATTTTGTCCAAAACCAAACCTAACAATAAACAAGAAAAGACAAAGAATTGCATTTATAAAATACCTTGTGAATGCGATCAGTTTTATTTAGGTGAAACATCAAGGCCATTAAATGTTAGAATAAATGAACATCAATCTTATATTAAAAATAGAGAATTTGATAGATCTCAAATATGTAAACACGCATGGGATAATGAACATAGGGTTCAATGGAATGATTCAAATATAGTCATAAAAGAAACGGATGGCAAAAAGAGAAAAATCAAAGAAGCGCCTCTAATTATGCTAAATGACACCAATTGTGTCGCAAATTCCTCGGCAAAATGTAGTAGGATCTGGTTACCCATATTGAAAGAAGTTATTAAAAAGAAAATACCAGCATTAGTAAGTCAGTAACATATAGAGGATACATCATTTATATTTTTATTTATACGACCAAATACTATCCATGTCGGGGTAGTATTATGAGGTTTTTTTCACTCATAATTTACTATGGAATCAGTAAAAGTAAAGTCGTCCCAGGAGCGCAACTCATCAATATTGGCAATATCACTTTAAAGTCGTCTACTTTAAAATGTATAATGTATGTCTGAATTGTCAATATAAATGAGTCAGATAAAATTAAATTATTAGAAGAATTTTTCACTAAGTAACAAAAAAATAAAATTTATTTAATTTACTAATGTTTGTATTTTGAGAACGATTAGAAAAGAAGTGTAATATTCCAAACTTTTTAACTGTCTGGTATAGTTATTTTCATATTTATCTAATTAGATTTCCATATGTTAACTTCAACATATAAGTTTGACAATACGACGTGTAGTTATTACTTTTCAAGGCAAGTTTTAGTCATACGACAAATTTACCAATGCCAGTCATGAAAATAAAAAAGGAAAACTGTAATTTTGACCATTGTAGTGCGAGGGTGGCGTGACATTACTGCAGATAAGAAAACTTACGATTTTGGTTATTTTGCTCATATACTTTTCAACATTGTCTTATTAAAAATAAAAAGTTTTTTTACTAAATAAAAATTTAAAAACAAAACGAGCCGAACACAATTTCACGGTAGCGAAAATTTATTTAATGGGCTGTTCTAACAGAAAATTTGACTGTTGGAATGGCACTTGTACTGTCAAGGTCACATAACTTGAAGGTCAAGGCACAGAATAATAAACAATCAGAAGGGCCACTCTCAGATGCCGCCTTTGAAGTTTTTCAGCACGCGCGCCATGTTTTAGGAGGACACAGACATATGATTTGTGTGGTTATGTAATTGTTTATATTTATGTTTAATTATATTATATTTATGTTATTATATTTAACAATGTTAATATAATTGTATAGTATGTCTATGATTGCCGTAAGTCAAATAAACCTGGTTAATTTTTCCATGCACACCACATAAACAACACTAATTTCTTTAAAATCCTCCTAAAACATGGCGGAACGTCCGCGCGGAGGAGATGCGCGTACTTAATTTTCCGTGGAGAGTGGGTATTCTGTTTGTTTATTATTCTGTGGTCAAGGTACACAGAACGGATAATCGGACTTTCTTACATTCTTGGAAGGAACAATGTCGCAAAGCCGGTCTTTAGTCTTCATAAAATAAAAAACGACATCCTCCAGCCGAATTTTCACATCCGTTGTTGGATATAGGCCTCCTCCAAACGTCTCCAGTTCTCTCTATCTCTAGCTGCTGCAATCCAGTCCAAAAAAACGACAACGTACTGTAAAATTTTATGACGCTATAGACGAGGCTTACTTTATTTTTAGCCGATAAAACCGGGTTGTTAATAATACTGAGGCCGTAATATCAAAGTTCCACCGTAATTTTAATGTCAAATCAACCTTGTATTTCTAGAAAAATAATTGCGTTGGGAAGTGTTGCAATATACTCCTTATGGGCTAGTAGCAGATGTGTTTCATTACACCTTGAATATCAAAAGAAGTGTTGTTATTTCTTAAAATTACTTGCTACAAAGTATAGTTGATATCTGCATTTTTACCAACCTTTAAATCCTTACCAGGACACACCTAATTGACGTAAACAATTGAGTTACCAAAGCTATGTGACCATTTTGTCACAAGTATAAGGAAACTCGTTGGTATGACTAAATGACCTGTTTTGGAAAATAAAAACAAGACAATTTGACTAAGAGGGTAAGTAAAAATTATGTACTGGAGCGTGGTCCATAATCAGCAATTCGCGTATTCATTCATTTGGTTAAACTAGTCAATATCCTCGATAGAATTTGGTAAACTTGTTTTTTATGCGTATATAATTTTTACAAACTCTTGGTAATCATATTTTTATACCTAACACAATCTTGGAAATGCTGCAATTTTTTAATACTGCATTGATACAACTGGCCAAGAAAGTTTTCTTCGTGAAGGTTCTCCCTTTATACCAGCGGTCACCAAATGGCGGACCGTGTGCTTGTTTTTTGCGGACCGTCGTTAAATTCAAAATATAGTAAAAAATGTTCAACTGTACAGTGTTCCAAAAATACAATGAGATATTAGTTTGCTTTTCCATATTTATATAGTTTTTTTATTCTCAGTTAAATATACAAAACGGCAGTTGTAAAGTAAACAAACGCTATTTAAGGGAAGCTGTTTATTATAACAGAAAAAAAATGCTTTTTTAAAAAATTGTAGATTTTCCTTCACTCACCCGTTTTTCTTTTATAATATCTAGTAACTATAATAGTATAAAATTTATTTAATATATTTTGTAAATACGAGTGGTTGGGGGACGAATTTTTATTATTTGTACTGATTTGGTTAACCTAGTCTTCATGTTAAGTTTCTTGATCTCATTTCTTTGAAATTTCCAATAAAACACGTTGAAAATCAGTCACCGTAGTTGAACAATCGGTGTATTTATCTTCTGGGAAAAGTTCAAAGAGAATTTAAAAAGATAATAAAGATTTTAAAGTGAAGAAGAAAGAATTAATGAATAGCAAGTGTGAAATATTATGAACTGTGGAGTTGGCCTCCCACTCTCTTTTGTACAGTCTACAAACGTTCATAAAAACAACATATTTCCTTGCTTCAAAGCATTCAGTATTTGTCTTTTTGTTTAACATATGAAAGACAATGATGGAAAATTAAATGTATATGCTGTACCCCATTAAGTGTCAGACAACAGTAAAGTGTCGTGACTCCTACTGTCCTTATTTTCTAAAATATAATCGATTTTATAGTTTCTAAAATAGAATCGCTTTTATAGAAAATCAGACATAAATAATTTTTTATAATGATTAATGTAATGATTCTATGGGAATATGGAAAACTCAAAAAATTAATGGACCTCTCTGGACGTTTTTCATAAAAACTGAAGATTGCTAAATTATTTTCATAAAAATCTCAATTTGAGTGACACAAGAGCTGTCAAATGGTGTCATAATTTATGCATTCATTCATGATACTATGAATAACAAGATAGGATCTTCCCGTATCACAAAATCGGTCGTGTTTGCGCATGCCGTCATTGGAGAGTAGAATTTGAATTCTTGTTAAAGTTAAATGGGATTTGTATGTATTCTGTAATGAAATTACTAGAGGAAAATAAGTTAAGAGGTTCAATAATTACAACAATTGTACACATAAGGATATCTCCAAACTATTTATTAAAGATTATTTATTGACACATACAAAAAACTGACATTTCGAACGTGTAACTCTCCAATGACGTCACGACTTATGCTCAATATCTTATCTTCTTATCATAGTATCATGCATTCATTTATAATAATTTGACAAAAGGATCTTAAAAAACCCAGTTGAAAAACAATTTTAGTAGAAATTAGGGATTTGAAAACTGACTTTAGATGTGTATAATGGATCTGCTGGATCAGACCCACCTCAAAATTTCCCTTACGCAATAAAAATAATGCAATATATTGCAATAAAAAAATAATTTTACCATATATGTTTCACCTAACGATAAATATACCGATTGTAAATATTAAGTAAATATTTTGATATTGTTTTGTATTTAATTTGGATCTGTTTGTTATGCAAGTTAAAAATTTATATTTTATTTATACAGTAGATGTGACTGGTTCTTTAGGTATGCAGACCATTGATATTTCTTGTTTTCTGAATTAGTTTTAGAATATTTTATCATTTTAACATGTTTTTACTGCCATGTATTTCAATCCATTACTTCTGTTGTAAATATATTATATTATAATTTTCTCGAAGTGTTTTATTTCTTTCCTGGATTGTTTTGAAATTTTAGGGTTTTGAACCAGCTACTGATATTAAGGTGAGTACTCGATTGATCTTTACTTATAATTAAACCCATGGTTCTTTACCCGCGCGTCATTAGTACCTTAGCATCAATGGCCGCGTTCACCACTTCACCAGATGTAAACATGTTCACAACTGTTTGCGCTTTGATTCTTAAACTTGATAGCGAGCTGACCAATTGATTGTTGAGGTTATGATTTGACATTTTGCTTGGTTGAACATAACCTAAAATAAATTTTCTCAAAGTTTCTGAAATTATTTTATTATTAAAAAAAATGGATGGTAATGTATCTAGGATTGTAAATGAAGCTGTAGATTTAGCGAAACCTTTACTGGATTTAGCTGAGTTATTTCCTGCTGAACGATTGGAAATAACTCGAAATGAAAATTATTGTGAAGTAAAAATTCCCAACTATAATGATACTCAGTTTCAAGAGCATTTCTGCATGTCAAGGGAAACGTTTGAGGTAGTATAGAATTTATAGGTAGGTACTTTATTTTATAACACCTTTTAGGTTTTGTTACAACGAGTCCAAAAAAATTTGTTGAAGTTACTCGAATACATCTAAGAAAAAATTATTTACCTTATGAACTATTAGTAAACAAAACAGTTTTCTGGAAGCAGGGTATCGATTTGGTTTTGAAAAAAGCTTAGGGCATGTTATTTCTATTGAAATGATCAGAGTCTTTAGTCAAACGTGCCAGATATATGATTAATTGACTAAATTTAGAAGCATAAATGCGCGTAGCTAATGTATGAAGTGATTTGTTGTTAAAATATTCGTCCTTTTTTTATACAGGTGTTTCAGCGTCGCTCGCATGAAAAACCAGCTACCGCTTGTTATTAAGTAAAGACACATGTTATTTTTATGAACGCTCTAGACTCAGTACAATCGAAAAGAGATAGGTAGAACTCCAATTATCCGAACTCCGACTATCCGAATCGCCGATTATCCGAATCACTTTCAGAAAAAATCAGAAAATTGTCCAAAGTCCGCGGCGTCAGTGTATGCACAACACGTGCTATGAGTCACGGCGCACCTGTCATTGTTTGTTCAGTTACATTAGTCAGTGTGCTATTGACCTTGCTCGAAAACGCTACTCTTTCGCTACGGCTTACGTTTGTATTGTTTTTTACCATGGCTTCGAAAAGAAAACGTGTTGTGCTATCGTTAGCGGACAAACTGAAAATTATAGAGCAACTCGATAAAGGTGTAACGGGTAAGAAGTTGTCTGAGATTTATGGTGTTGGACAAGCAACAATTTGTGACATTAAAAACAGTAAGTCAACACTTTTAAACTTTGTTTCGGTGCTTGAAAATGAAGATGGAAGTTCCTCCAGGAAAACAATGAAGACAGCAACCAACAAAAATTTGGAAGATGCCGTGTTTAAATGGTTTTTGCAGCAACGTTCTATGGGAAATCCGATTTCAGGCCCAATCCTTTGTGAAAAAGCCAAAATCTTAGCAGAAAAGCTTGGTTATTCATCTTTTAAGGCTAGTAACGGCTGGCTAAGGAACTTTAAATTCAGGCATGGTGTACGCGAGTTAGATTTGGCTGGTGAGAAGCTTTCAGCGGACTCTGCAGCTGCTGAAAGTTTTATTGAAAAATTTAAAACTGCAGCAGAATCCTATGATCCGGAGTTTGTTTATAATGCCGATGAAACTGGCCTTGTTTGGAAAGCATTACCAAAAACCACTTTGGCTTCTAAAAGGGAATCTAGTGCCCCTGGACATAAGGTCAGTAAAGAACGTGTTACAGTGCTTAACTGTGCCAACTCCACTGGAAATCATAAACTACCACTTCTTTTGATAGGAAAATCAAAAAATCCAAGAGCATTTAAAAACGTAAAAAAACTTCCACTCTTCTACAAAAGTCAACCCAAGGCCTGGATGACTGCAGCTTTGTTTACCGAATGGTATGATGAAGTGTTTATTCCTGAAGTGAAAAAGCACCAAAAATCGGTGGGAAAAGAAGGCAGTAAGGTGCTTTTAATTGTTGATAACGCACCCACTCATCCTACAGCAGAACTGTTGGAAAGAGAGAATGGGCAGTTTAAAATGACGTTTTTGCCTCCCAATGTTACAAGTTTGCTGCAACCCATGGACCAGTCTGTTATTGAAACAATGAAGCGCCATTACAGAAGGCAACTGCTGAGAAAACTGCTGATCGAAGGTGCTGAAGATGAAGAATTGGTTTTGGCAAATCATAGCAAAATAAATTTAAAGGACTGCTGTTACATGGTAGCGGAAGCTTGGAGTTTGGTTACGGCAGTGACGCTAAGACGTGCGTGGAATAAACTGAAAGGCCTACCGTCTGAGAAGAACAAAAAAAAAGAAAATGAGAAACAAGAAAATGGAGAGGATGAAGATGATGAAGATGCGTTGCCACTAGAGGAAATGAGAAAAATGATTGTAAAAATTCCTGGTTGTACAGAAGTAAGTGCTGAAGATGTAGGAGAGTGGATGGCTTGTGACACGTCTGACCCTGGTTTTCAAATTCTCAATGACGATGAAATTGTTGAAAGTGTGAGAGAAGATGTTGAAGTGGAAGTGGAAGAAGAACTTTCTGCTGATGTTGAAGTAGACGCTGGACCATCAGCTAGTGAAGCATTTGCCGGCCTCGAGACTGCTTTGAATTGGATGGAGCGTCAGCCCGAGTGTGACCACTTGCAACTGCTCACCGTCAAGCGAATGCGTGACCTGGCTGCCCGAAAACGGATGAAGAACGCAAAACAGCTTACATTGACGGAGATGTTTAAAAGACAATGATTTTTATTTCTAAACTTGTACGTATGTATGTATGTATGTACATATGTACATTTTATTTACATTTAAAACATGTGAAAATATCATGTTTCTTTCATTTTATTCAATTAAAAAATAGTGCAATATCAAAACGTAGCTTTTTTTCTCTCCAATGGCAATTTTTATTAAAAAACTCCGATTATCCGAATAATTTGATTATCCGAATGGGTCCCGGTCCCATTAATTCGGATAATTGGAGTTCTACTGTGGTACAAAAAGGGCTTGGGATTAAGATTTTAAGTACAATTTGTGACGTTCTGGCTTGTTAACTTATAGCTGTCTGTTGTTGGATTTTCCTGTTTTTTTTTGTCCTGTTTTTGTATTAAGAAGTTATTATATTACACAAACTGTTGTTTTCACATAATTTTATATTGGGATTAAGAAATTTTGTGGTAAGTGTATTTTATTTTGCCATTAATTTACATACAAAGTTAACCTCATTGACACAGTTAAGGAATGGTTTTGTTTCAAGTTTCCGCAAAAGTGAAAGAAATGATACAAAGAAAATATTTTATTGAATTTTTTTTTAGATTATGCCTGGAAAAACTCCTCACTCATAATCACAAGAGCTTGATTTAAATTTAATCGAGTACTTGAATTAGAAACAAAAGAAAAGCAATTTCAACAAGAGCTTTGCTACGGATTTGATTCTAGTGTAATGCTGAAAAGAGTGCCACCTATTTTGGCAGCCTTAAACAAAAACGACTATCGTTTTCTATCTGTTACACATTTCGTACAACTTAAAAACGAAGTAGGGCAACTGTGGAGTTTTTAATCAGTGGTTGTACGTTCACATGTTGTACAACTGTCCATTTATGATGTTCTGTAGATAGTTATTTCTTCTTGTTTAAGTTTTTCAATAGCCTAATAATCGTTCAAATCTTGAGCTAATAGATGTGATGTGATGATATTTTAAATGGATGTAGACTGTAAAATAGTAGTTAATTTATTTAATAACTTGCGCCAAATACAGGCAACTTACTGTACTCTTTATTGTGGAATATATGCATATATCTTTTCTGACGTTCTATGGTAAGTACTTTTTTCGTATTTAAATTTTTGAATAGAATATTAATCGTTCCAACCTGAAATTTTAAATTATATGATGGCATTTCATATGGATTTAGACATTTTAAAGACTCAAAGTAGCTGATTTGTTACTAATGTGCGCTAAATATTGGCAACTTACTGTGCTATTTTTCTACTAATTCTACTAAAAGCTCCATCTCAGTGATGTTTTCTGCTACTGCTGATGGTCAAATTTTGCCCCCTTATTTAGTGTGTAAAGCTTTAAACTTGTATGAAAGTTGGAGAAAGGGCGGTCCTGAGTATAATAGTATCAAAAGTGGTTGGTTTGACAACTTCTGTTTTTCAGAATATATGGAAACCATCATACTTCCATTTTTTTAGACGATATGACGGAAAAAATACTTGGCACCTGTCACTTGATATCATACAAACGTGTTCTGGGAACAATGTTCATTTCATATTTTTACCAACAAACTCAACGCATTTAACAAAGCCGTTAAATGTAGCATTCTTTCGGCCAATGGAAATTGCATGGCGGGCAATTGTTGCTGATTGGAAAAAAGGACCTGGCAGATATGATGCTACTATACAAAAGAGTAAATTCCCTATATATATATATATATATATATATATATATATATATATATATATATATATATAAGTATATATATATATATATATATATATATATATATATATATATATATATATATATATATATATATATAAGTATATATATATATATATATATATATATATATATATATAAGTCAGAGTACTCTTTTCAAGGTAGTGATGCAGAACTAATTCTATCTGACCCCGAATAATCTGATATGGCAAACTATGCTCAAGAACTTGACAGTAACCTTCAGGTTGATGACATTGCTTATTGTGAAAGTACCTATGTGATTGGAATAAACATTAACAAAATCTCTCGCCTTGAAGACAATTGTTATGTTGAAGTTTTTCACAAGAAATCACATTTTTAACAAATGAAGAAGACGGACGATGTTATGAAGAAACTCATGCCGACAGTTGAATAATTTAAGTCTTCCTCCTCTCGTATGAAAACAACCATTAGCTTCCTTAATGATCTCGGTAAATTTTCTATCTATTAATTAAATTAACTTGATAGCAATGATTCATTTTGTCATTTGTAATTTGATGTTTGGTCATTTATAATTTGATATTTACATTACATATTTTTTTTATCAAAACAAGTGTTGTGTTTTTTCACTCCATGACAGTGCTAAATATTTCTACAAGCCTCACAGGTTCTGCAGTTGAAATATACTTGGAAAACAGTGTCTGTTTTTATTCACCCCACTCCACACAATGGGTTAAACAGAAACAGCATGTTTTAATTTTTTTCCTTTTTTCCTACTTTAAAGAAAAAATAATGGTGTAGGTTTGTATGACTACAAGGCCCATAAACCAAGGTAGCTTTCAATACCTTACACCTTATAATACTTTACGATATTTATGTTCAAACTTGAAAACTGTTTCTATTTACCCCATACGGTACCCATGGAGGGGGTCATAATTTAACCCATTCAAATCGACACGCACCCCCACTTAACCCATTTGGTTAACATCGTAAGCATCAATTTCCATAGCAACCCACTAATACATCAGTCAATTAAGTTCGCAACTTCATAACAAATGGATACCACATCTGTCAAAGCAGCTCAAGCAGTAGCATTATTGAGAGAAAACCTGAGCCAGTGAGCCGTGGCAAATCGACTAAATTTAAGCCAATCTGCTGTGTCCCGAGTATATCGTCGGTACCAAGATACTGGTGATTATGTCCGCCTACAAGGAAGAGGTCGTAAACGAATAACCACAGAGAGAGATGATCGATTTCTTGTATCTAAATCTCTGAGAAATCGACATTTGAATGGTGCTAATCTCAAAGAAGAGCTTAGAGAGGTCCGAGGTGTGGTTTCCAGCATTTGGACAGTCAGAAGGAGACTAAAAGCAGCCAACCTGACACCAAAAAGGGCAGCTACTGGTCCCAAGCTAACTGCAGCCCAGAAGCAAAGACGACTAGAATTTGCTCGCGAACATCTGGATTGGGACGACTATCAATGGAGTCAGATATTATTCTCCGACGAAAGTAGGATCTGCCTACATGGCAACGACAAGAGGCGTCGAGTCTATAGAAGGCCAGGGGAATGATTTGCTCAATGTTGTATAAAAGAAATTGTGTCATATGGAGGCGGTTCTTGTATATTTTGGACAGGCATTTCCATGAATGGGAAAACCGAGCTGGTTTTCGTGACTGGTGGAGGATGTGGAGGAGGTTTAATGCGGATCGTTACATCAGAGATATTTTGGAGAAATATGGGGTTCCATACGTTGAATTTATTGGTAATGCCTTTATTTTATTGTATGATAATGCACGATGTCATACCGCACGAGTCACCACCACCTATCTGACTGAGATCGGTATACCTACAATAAACTGGCCTGCGTTGAGTCCAGACATAAATCTAATAGATCATGTTTGGGATGAGCTTAAACGAAGGGTCCGGAGTAGAAATCATGCACCAAGGAGCATAATGGAATTGAGAGCTGCGCTTAATAATGAATGGGAAGCAATGCCTCAAGAATTTATTAGAAAAGTCATCCGATCCATGCGAAATCGATTGGAAAGTGTAATTAGGAATAGGGGTGGTAATATCAGATACTGAAAAACAAAAAAATTCATTTTGTAATTGATGATTTCTCTGTTCATTACGTCTTTCTTGGGATAGTTCCAATGATGAATATTTGAGAAACTCTGTTCGTATTGCATATTGTTTTTATAATGCGTCTTCCAAATAATGAAATAGCAGTTTTTGTAAGTTCAATAATAAAGTTACTGTTTGCACATTACATCTTGCTATTTTCATACTTCTTACATTAAAACAGAAGGTGTAATCTCAAATATCGCTTTTGAGTCGATTGTTTTGCACTCAAGTGTATATTTAATATTATTGTTCCTGTACCAATGGCCATAATTGTCGAGGTAATTTATGTAAAAAATTGATATACTTTTACTTGTGTGTAATATGTATATTTATAAGATTCTAATTTGTGATATACGATTCCAATACATATCACGCGGTCAAAACTGATTAGGCAACGTCAGGAATACAAACTATACTAACACATTCTGCGATGTTTAGAATATGGTCAATATATTCCATATTATCCGTCAGAATTACCATATGGTTTAAAACAAACAGGATTTATTTATCAAACATACGTGTCTGCACAATAATAAGTGCTCGGCATTTAAATTTTGGTATACCAAACAAAAAATGCCACGTCCTGTTTAATTATATGCAGGTTGGTGTTTAATTAATATTGCCCTTCGCACAAGCCACATATTTTTTTTTTATATATTGATGGTCAAAAAAATGCAACACTTTGTATACAGTTATTTATTTGGATAAAAGTATTGCTTTATATAATTATTATTTTAAATTATAATGAGGAGATATCATTTTTTCCATTTTTAGCGTTTTTCAGGAAGTGAAAAAACTGCTATCTAATTATTAATAAAGGTAAAATAAAACATAAAATATGAATAATAGTATATTACTTTATGAGGCGGAGAAGCATGATTTTTTCTTGACGCGCCCGATATTACGCGCCGAACGAAGTGAGGCGCGTAATAGAGGGCAAGTCAACAAAAGTCGCTTCTTTGCCGAATAAAGTATAATATATATATATATATATATATATATATATATATATATATATATATTTATATATAATAAATAGTACAATTCATACGCTATTTTTACTCGAAATTGACTGTGACAACTATTAAAGTCGTCTAGATGTTAGAAATTAAAATAATTAAGTCGTCGGTGGGATTTGCGTCTCCCTGGTTACAGTTGTTTGCAATTATTAACCCTTTCGCTGCGGACGACGCACATGTGCGGCGTAGCGAAGTTGAGCCATATGCGGACGACGCACATGTGCGGCGTCGGTACACTTAAATTGTAATCATATTTTCTGAAAGTAGCATAGGGTATAACTTTATAAAATTTTATCAGCATATTGCTAGATATTTAGCCTATTATTGGGCAACGTTCGTTTCTAGTTTTGAGTTTTATTTTACACTCTAGATGGCGTCCCGTTTTAGGAATATAAGAATTGAGTATTTAATGTTTTTTCCATTATTACCTTATTTTTCTCGATAGAAAAACGTGTTATATAATCTGGTGTGTAAACATTATATGGTAGATTTAAGTAAACCTGGACCTTCTAGTACAAAAAGACGTAAGATTATACAAGTGAAAAATCCTAATAAGTTAACAGTGGAAAACATTACGTTGGCATAAAAAAAAATAAGTTTGCATATCATTCAGTTTTTACTTATTAATTCTCATATTCTATAATAGCAATTTTATGGCGAAAAGAAAACACTGAGCAAATTTAGACACGCGATCTTAGAAAATTTTTTATCAGAAGTTCCATCTCCAGGATACGGAATATCCTGAATCATGGAACGACATGGGGGCTGGAAATCAAGCACGGTTGCCGAAGGATATATAGAGGATTCAATAAGAAATAAGAACGGTAATGCTCAAAAAATTTTAAACCTTCATGATTCGCCAACATCGAGAATGATTGCTGAAAGTTGTTCTCGACCATCAGTATCATCAACAATTACCAATGCGTATCAAGAGTCGGGAACATTTTTGCACGGTTTCAATTTTGAAAATGCCTCATTAACTAATTGTACTTTTAATATTACTATAAATAAAAATGATGTTTAATTGTTGTTAATGACATTTTGTATTGTTGCTTTGTGACATGTTTCATGTTGTTCCCATGACAACATTTTTCCCTCCGCCGCAAAGAAATGGGAAAAAAAACTGCTGCCGGCGGAGACATCAAACTTTGACAGGATCAAGTTAGATAAGTAATGTCATCATTATTTGACGTTTGAAGAAAAGTGTTCTTTTTTATTATCAATTTATTCTATGTATAACTTTCATCAAGCTTTATTAGTTAAAAAAAATTATTGATGGACAAAACGCCATTTGGTTGTCTTTAAATGACAAAATGTAGTTTAATTGTCTCTAGATGATTAAAATAAAAGTATAAATATATAAAATGCATTCTATATAACTAAAATGCATTTCTTTGTATTTGGGAAGCAATATAGTAAAAAAAATCATATGATATGTATGTCGTCCTCCAGAAAACAGAAACATTCACCTCCATCTTTACATTGATCGCAGGTCTGGTCTTTTTAAATTGTATTTTCACGATACTACGTTTTCAAAATTGAATCTAACCAAGTTAACTCTGGATGAAATGCCCATTCTTTGCCTGATAAACTTACTAAAAATTTTGATAAGCTATCCAGTTTTTTCTTCTTAACAGCATTGTTCATTGGGCAATTCCGGCAGTACTATGTTACTTAGTTATTTCTGAGGTTGAATTAATCGTGCAAACTTTTTAGAAGAGTCATCTTTTATATACAATACCTCTATTTTATACAAGATTTTACTTCCCCAGCAGTTTGTTTGCCTCGAGTTATTAATATTCTTTTAGCTTTACTGATACCTATAACTTTTTGAGTGAAAGTGCTGCAAGTTTTATGTCATACAAAGTCCAATCTGAGCCCAGCTTGCGTACTTATCCTTTTTAGAATAAATTTGATATTTGTCTTGTGACTTTATAAAAGCATAGTCACGTAAGTCTAACTCAATTTGACCAAAAACTCGATCAGCTGGCATAAACGAATGGCCACGAACGAATTGTTTTAACCCTTTTTTCTTCTAATTCTTTCTTCTAACCATATGTGAGTTATTAGCTGGTGTATTTGGCGATGTAGTGCGTCTCCCCCATATTTCAGAAGTTCTGCTTCTTATTTAACCCTTCAAGCGGCAATGGTAGGTTATTCTACCAACGCAACGTCTGATAAGGTCTATATCTAATAAGTAAAACATTAAATTACGTCCGTGTTGCGTTTGGGTGCATAAGAACATTTCCTGAAACGGCAATGGGTATTACACACCGAATGTTTCCGAAGTTATTTGCACCAAATGTAGCAGTTTTTGTGCAGACCTTGAAAATTAACGGTTTTTGTGTGAATGTGTAATCCTCAATTAGATTTATAAAAGGTAAGAATTATAATTCAATATTATTACCGCGATATCCTATTGAAGTAAACTGATTTTCGTTTATCGTTTCCTAGAGCAGGCGGAAAATTCTGATGTTGGCGGAGACTCTGATGCAGACGATTTTGGGCGAGTTGACTCTTCGTCAACAGGAACCCCGCAAACGCGCTCTTTTATTTCGTCACTACATTTAAGTGTCCATTCTTCTTTCCATGCGCCAAAACGTATACGAACAGTATCACCGATCAACCAACCTCAGCTATCGACATCGCAGGAATCTGCTGGGCGGTCAGCGTCGGAAGAGGAATTGGCGTATGATCCTTATTACTCCGATGACTCTGTGACTAATGTTACCTATCAGCCTAAAATACCTAGACCACTAAAACGTTCTCTTCTGGAATCGGACAGTGATGAGAGCGCCGACCAGCCACACGGAGATCAAGAAGACTTTGTAAATTGGTCAAAAGTACCTTCGTTGTCCCAAGCGTATACAGGCTTCCACTATGTAGATGATATGAGTCCAACCATGCAGGTAAAAACTTATTTTACTTGATTTCATCATCATCATCCAGCCTCAAGAGTCCACTGTTGAACATAGGCCTCTTCCTCATGTTTCCAACCCGTCTATCTTGCGCCGTTCTTATCCAGTTTTTATTGAGTCTTCTTAAATCGTCAATCCATATTGTAGGTGGTCGACCGACGCTTCTCTTGTCTTCCCTTGGCCTAAATTCCAATAACCTCTTTGTCCATCGCCCATCTGTCATTCTGGCTATGTGTCCTGCCCATCTCCATTTTAGTCTGGCTATCTTTTCGATGATGTCAGTCACTCCGGTTCTTCTCCTGATGTCTTCGTTGGATATTCTGTCTCGCAGAGTTATTCCTAACATGGACCGCTTCATGTTTACTCGATTTATTTTTAAACAATTGTTTTATTATTGCAGGTTCGTTCGGAAAGACCGATAGACTTCTTGAATTTGCTGTTGCCTATTGAAACTCTACAGTTGATTGTAGATCAATCTAAATTGTATGCCAGTCAGAGAGGAGTCCTTCTGAACATTACAGTGGCGGAGCTAATGCTTCTCTGGAGGTGTTGATAATTATCGGTTTTAACTCTTTGCCGGCTATCCGTAAATATTGGCCAAAGGACCCAAATTACACCAACTCCCGTATTTGCAACATTTTCCCTCTAAAAAGGTTTTTGCGAATTTTAAGGTTCATTCATTTGAACGACAATGAGGGAATGCTGCCACGCGGTAATCCAGGCTATGATAGGCTGTACAAAATCCACCCATTAATCATATGGCTCAATGAAATCTATGACAAAAGCTTTATTCCAAGCAGAAATGTCGCGATTGATGAAAGCATGGTAGCGTTCAAGGTATGAACAACACTGAAGCAATACATGCCAATGAAACCTGTCAAAAGGGGATTTAAAGTTTGGGTAATAGCATGTGCTGAAATAGTAGTCACATTACGAACCAAATTAAAACTGGTTAAAAAACCCACACAAAGTAGAATTGATATTAAGAGATTAAGGGAACCACAAACAAAGGAACAAACTGTAAAAACTCTTACTGAAAATATACGTAATGCCCAATAACTGAATAAAAGTAGCTATAACATTGATCAGAAATGGGAAAATATAAAAGCAGCAATAATTAAAACAGCAAATGAAAATTTAAAGCCAAAGAATAGAAAACATAAAGATTGGATGACTGAAGAAATACTACTATTAATGAATGAAAGAAAATCATTCAAAACAAAAAATCCAATTAAATATAATGAAACTGATCGATTAATAAAAAAGAGAATAAAAGAAGCTAAGGAGAGAATGTTACATGAGCAGTGGCAAGAACTAGAAGAAATTGAGAAAAAATATGACTTTTTTAACATGCATAAAAGAATTAGAGAATTAACAGGAATGAGAAAAACACTTCAAACTAGGCAACTAAGAGATGAAAGGGGTGCACTTATAACAGATATAAACCAAAAAATGCAGAGATGGACACAATATATAGCACAACTATTTGAAGACAAAGAGAGAACAGAAGCACCAAAAGAATTTAAGGATGATACTGGGCCTGACATTATACGAGAAGAAATTGAATATGCAATGAAACAAGCTAAAGATGGTAAATCTCCCGGGCCTGATGAAGTTCCTATCGAATTACTTAAAATTGTGAATACTGAATCTATTGATCTTCTTTTGGATCTATTCAATACCATATATAGAACAGGTATAATACCTAAAGAATGGCTCCAATCAACATTCATACTGCTTCCCAAAAAAGCCAATGCAAAGGAGTGCAATGAACATCGCACCATAGCCTTAATGAGTCATGTCTTGAAATTGTTTTTAAAAGTAATTCACAATAGAATACATAAGAAATTAGATGAAGGCATAAGTAATACACAAATGGGATTTAGGAAAGGTCTGGGAACACGAGATGCACTGTTTGCAGTAAGTGTTCTTTCGCAGAGATGCTTAGATATTAATCAGAAAGTATTGCCTGTTTCATTGATTTTGAGAAGGCATTTGACAGAGTGCAGCATAATCGACTAAAAGAAATTTTATTAAAAAAAAAACATAGACAGTAGAGACATTAGAATCATCTGTAACCTCTATTGGAATCAAACAGCAAAAGTGAAAGTTGAAAACGAACTGACCAAGGATATCCAGATTCGCCGTGGGGTCCGCCAAGGGTGTATTTTATCACCCTTGTTATTTAATTTATACAGTGAAGCCATCTCAGAATTAGCGCTTGCCGAGATCAGTGAGGGCCTTATAATAAACGGTGAGCCAGTTAATAACATAAGATATGCTGACGACACCGTCCTTTTGGCAGGAACACTAGAAGAACTGCAACACCTTGCTGAACAACTAAATATATATTGCAACGATTATGGACTAAAAATCAATTTGAAGAAAACAAAGTTCATGGTATTTACAAAAGCACAAAACATCAAAGTTAAGCTAGTACTAGACAATACAGAAATTGAACAAATATCTTCGTACAAATACCTTGGAGCATGGATCACAGAAGATAGGTACTGATCAGACAAAAGAAATAAGATGCCGCATTGAAATTGCGCGGTCAACTTTTAATAGAATGAGAAAACTTTTTTGTAATCGCGATATCAATATATCGCTCCGGATAAGAATGCTTCGATGTTATATTTTTCTCTACCCTTTTGTATGGAGTTGAAGCTTAGACACTTAAAAAATCCAACATTAAAAACCTAGAAGCATTCGAAATGTGGTGTTACCGACGCATTTTGAAAATATCATGGATGGATCGCAAAACAAACGAACAAGTTCTCGAACAACTAGGAAAACAATGCGAAGTTTTAAATTCCATAAAGATCAGGAAATTGGAATACTTGGGGCACATCATGAGAGGTGAAAAGTACGAACTATTAAGGAATATAATGCAGGGTAAAATCAAAGGTAGAAGAAGCGTAGGAAGACGTAAAATCTCGTGGCTACGCAATCTCCGTGAGTGGTTTGGATGCAGTTCAATTGAACTATTCAGGCGAGTAACCAATAAAATTATAATTGCCAGAATGATTTCCAATCTCCGATAGGAGTGGAACTTGAAGAAGAAGAATGTGCTGAAACAGGATATTTGTTGAAGTTTGACGTTTACCAAGGTAAAACAGTTATAAATCCGAAGCATACATTAGGGGATAGGGTTGTGATTGAATTATCAGAGGTGCTGCAGAATAGAGGCTTTTGTTTATACTTTGATAATTTCTTTACGACATTTCCACTAATGAAAAAACTGTTGGACAGAGGTCTGTTTGGATGCGGGACAATGAGGCAGAACAGAAAGCACTTCCCGAAAGGCTAACTTCTCGAAGATAACAAGTTAGCGATGAGCCAGTCTGATTTTGCAATGTATGGCGACGTATCTGTCGTGAAATGAAAAGACAGAGGTAGTAAACCTGTTACAGTATTGGTGGCGATAAAGGACACGTTCTTTAAAGGACATGTTGTTTGCCCGATATCTACATATACTTGACTATAACAAAAATATGGGTGGAGTGGATCGGTTTGATCAAAGGATGGCGTCGTCCACTGTTAGTGACTAGGACATTTGGCGACTAAAACTACCTCACGACGTTGCGCTCAGTGTAGCAAAGAGGGAAAGCAGAAAAGAACTTCCGTCAAGTGTTCAAAATGTGAAGTGGCTTTGTGTATTGAATGCTTTATACCATACCATCGGTAACTGTATATTTCTAAAAATAAACCATTTCTTCAGGATATATATTATAATATTATTTGTGGTGGTAAACCTGTAATACCAATGAATTTTAAGAATTTTTTTGTTACAAACAAACACTGGTAATACGGTTTACCACTGTTTTTTGACAGATTGACATATAGAACTAATTCAAAATGACCTTCAGGATACCTATTTAGTTCATTTTAACTAAAATACCATATTTAACTTTCATTTGGTCTCTCCAAAAAAGATGCCTGTTAAAGGGTTAAGTCATCGCATAGAATTTTTCTGCTTTTATTGGGCAGGTCGTCTAACAACTTTAGCAGGTTCCGCACTGAAAAACTAGTTTCGTAGAAGAATAAGGTGATCTTTAAATGCAAATAATGTATAGATTAAGATTCTTGTTATAAACGAATAAAAAGTCTTAAAAAAGGCTTCATTTAACAGAAAGTCATATTTTTTTATAGGAGAGAAATCATTATTTGTAGAAAGAACTAGTTATCTCCGTAACAGCATTTAAAGAAGCAGAACTGTTTTTTGTACAGTAGTATATTTTGTAAATACACACAAAAAACTCAATTTTATAGGAGACGAAACGAGTTTGTTTTTTTAATGATTCCATCGTTACCTGCAAGTGCCTTTAATGAATTAAAGTAAAAAACCAAAACCGATAAAATGTGTTCGTAAATATTGCGTTTGAAACGAACACGAACTTCACCAGTGCCAGTGGATGAAACAGCAATCACGTAGCTTAGAAATAGGGGAAATAGGTTATGACCGAAATTGCCTTCGCATAACGGCAAGCTCCTCTTTGCCAGTAATTAATTTTAATTCAACCTAAAGCAAATCTAATTAAACCATCGAATGTAACAGCTACCGGTTGAGTTGAGTTAGCAAAATGTATCTTCCCACTTAATTCGATTTAAACACATATCACATTAAGAGGCTTTGTTTATAATTAATCAAAATGCGAGTTAGCAACATGATATCGGTTAATTAGGATGAAATTTTAGAAACTGCTAAGCCCGGAGGTGACTCCTAAGACAAATAGACGAGCCTACATTGTTTTTAGACTCTACTTGTCGACAGGTGAGTTACGGCGTAATTTAATTGGAAATATATTCCGGATAATATTAAATTGGTTAGAAAATGTTGAATTGTGGATCATGTGCCACGCATAAAAATGTATAAAAATCTGCTGCAATAAATTTCATTCGCTTTGTCTTCGTGCGATTTAAGAAATACGTTAATTTATGTATATAAATAATAAATAAAATAAAATTATTTGTAAAGATGCTAAAATTGTTTTATTATTGCATTCTTCTTTTTCAGGTGCCATATTTGCTACGGAGATTGGCAATCATCATAGCTATTTTAATTTTTGAGGCAGTAGATCTAAAAAGTTGTTTTGAGCTGCATCCAAACCATTCTCTCAGGTTTTTAAGCCATAAAATTCTTCTTCTTCCTATGCTTCTTCTGCCATCTATATTTCCTTGCAATATGAGTCGTAGGATGCCATACTTCTTACCCCGCATCACATGTCCAAGATACTGTAGATTTCTTTATTTAGTTGTAAGTTCAAATTCCTTTTTTTTTACCTATTCCTCTCAATACTTTCTTGTTCGGAACTCTATCTATCCAGGAAACCCTCATAACATCCGTTAAATAATAGAAGTGATAGTATGCAGCCTTGCCTGACTCCTCTCTTTATTTCCATTTCTTCAGATGTCTCTTTTTTAATTCGTACTACTGCTCGCTGATTGTAATAAAGGTTTGTTATTAGCCTTAAATCTCTTTATTTAGGTTTTTATTTTTTAGAATTTCCATGAGTCGGTCATGTCTTTATCAAACGCTTTATTGTAGTCTATAAAACAGACGTACAGAGAACGGTTAACATCCAAACATCTCTGTCTCAGCACGCTGAAGGAGAATAATGTCTCTTTGGTACCCATACTATTGCGAAACCCTATTGTGTGTCACTAATATCCATCTCCAGTTTAGAGTGAATTCTGGCGTGGATAATTTTTAACAAAATTTTCACGGTACATTAAGCTTATTTCTCGATAGTCACTGCACTCTTTGGCATTCACTTTCTTTGGCAAACACACAAATGCTGATGTCAACATTTCTCTTGGGATGATTCCCGTAGTATAGATAGCGTTGAACAGTTCTACTATTAGTTGAACAGTTAAGAGACTAACCTCTGATTTGGTTATCTTTCGGCCTACATCTCCCGTTTGGCTATCTACAGATGTACTAGCTTTAGTCATAAAATAATTCCTCGATATGCTCTTTCTATCGTCATAGTGTTTCTTTCTGTCTCCAACATAATATTTCCATTTTTGTCGAGCAATATATTTGAGGTTCTTCTATTTCCTACTCCGGCTAGTTTACTAGTAGCTAAAGTAGGTTACTTTAGCCTCCTTCTTTTTTTCTTCTTATTTGGTTTTATAGCTATTTATAGCGGATCGTATTGATGGTTTTGTTTTTTCTCCTTTCTTTCATCAACTTCAAAATTTCCTCGGTCATCCACTCTTTTTTTCATACATTTGGTTGTTGTAAGTACTTTCTTACTTAGCGTTAATACAGAGGTTTTGAAGAATTGCCACTGCTGCTCTACGTTGCAATTATTTCTTGGGTTTCTATCTAGATTTTTTTCTTTCGTCTGACTTTAGTTTGTGTATGTTGCGGCTTTTTTTCATCTGTTTTAGTTGAAGTTCAAACCTAGCAATAAGAAGACTGTGATCAGAGGATACGTCTGCTCCTGGATATGCCTTTACTGCCTGGATTGAGTTTTGATATCTGTGTTTTATTAGAATGTAGTCAATTTGATTTCTGACGATTTTGTTATCTTTGTCAGCTGGCGATTTCCACGTATAAAGGCGTCGCTTAGGTAATTTAAAAAATGTATTTGCGGCTCTACCATTATGTTTCTGGCAAAATTCTGTTAGGCGATCTCTTCTATTGTTTCGTTCACCAAGCCCATATGGTCCTACATTAGGGTAGCATTTTCCTTCGCCAATTTTTCATTAGGGTAACATTTTCCTTCGCCAATTTTTTCATTGAAATCACCCATGATCACTGTCATATCTCTAGATGCCGTGAGATGTAACGTTTTTTGAAGTTCGCTATAAAAGTTTTCTACTTCCTCTTTATTTTTGTCAGCAGTTGGCACATAAATATAAATTAAGTTCATTTTTCCATGGGTTGTCGATAGCTGCAGCATTATAATTCTTTCGGACATCGGAACAAAGCCTGTTACTGATCTCGTTACTTTTTCACTGAGGATCATAGCAACTCCATATCTGTGTTGAGTCCATTGTTTGTATTGAGTTCGTCAGAGCTGACCCATCTTGTATCGTTTATTCCTAATATAGCAATCTCCAGTCGCATCATCTCTTGCTGTATATTTCTCAGTTTCCCAGGTTCATACATACTTTTTACATTTCATATAGCGATTTTGCAGATAAATTTGTATATATTTAGTGAACAGGGATTTTGCTGGTTAACAGCCTGGGAAGCCCTGTCGTTACCGTTGTTCTTCCCTGCCAAATCACGGCATCCAAGAACCATGGGGAGGAAGGGAGGGGGAAGGCGCTGTTAACTGTATCTCTGTTTCTTTTTTATATATTTCAACGTTTCTTTTTGAACTTGTATGCACTTTTTACATACATTACGAATATGCATTATTTCAATAAATAAATTGTCAAATAAACCACCTAATTTGTTTCAAAACATTTTTTTTTAATTTTTTTTAGTAGTATTTAAGTTAAGTTTGAATGTAAAAGAGAAGTATTTGTCATTTCCTATATTTTGGGGAATAAGCCACAATTTAAGTTTATAATAAGTTTATTTTTGACGTTTCGATTTCTACTTTGCCCCCTCCCTTCAGCTCACGAGAGTTTCAAAGCCGACCGATTTTACATACATTTTGAAGCTTTGTGGACGATTCCATTAAAGGGCAATATTTTTAAAATTTAGTACTTTAAAACTACAAAGTATATTCTTTCAAATCGCGCTAATTAGATTTATTAAGTGTTATAAACAAAGGTGCTATGAATTAAATAATAAAAGAGGCTAACTTTGTACCAAATTATTTTAGGAAACTTTTTTTTATTTAAATTTGTGAAAAAATTCAGGCTTTTTAAATATATAAAAAATAATATTTTTACAGTTAATGGTTAAAAAGTTATTCTAATTGTTTATAAGCAAGAAATCGACATGTTTTTGCAAAATTATTTTGCAATATTTAAAATTAATTTTCCTAATTTTTTTAATGTAAATAATAAAACAAGTCTTCTTCTACCAGAAACTACCTCTTGAATTACTAAAACTGTGTAAATTTCTGACTTATATTGTTGCAAAATATGTTAATTTGGGATAAACAAATAAAATAACTTTTAAACTATTGGACCGATCACTTTGAATTTTAACCCTATTTTAAGCACTGCAAGACACATCATTCCATGAAATATAAATATTATAAGTTTATTTTCAAAAAAGTTATTAACATATTATAAAAAACCGAAATTTTTGACTTATATTGCAACTTTCTAGCTACAAATAAGGATTGAAACATTTAGAAAACGCCATTTTGAAGGTTTTTATTTAACTTATAAGTTTCCTCTCTTCTAAAATTTGTTTAAATTGCTTCATTTTTTGCTGACAGACGAAAAAAGCAAGAATTTTTCGTTGTTTGACCTTAATTTGTTAATAACTAATTAAGTTCAAAAAATCGACTGCAGGAAACATATAGGTTTTTGTTACAGAGGTCCGTACTACTTAAAACAACTGTCGTTTGTCTGGCCGGACGAGTGTCATAAAAAAATGCTTATTTCTCTGGGCTATTTGTCTTATTTATTATTGTTGTGTATTTTAAGAACTATTTTTGAAGTGAAAATTAAAATGTCAAAATAAACTTATTTTAAAGTAAAATTAAGGTTTATTTCCAATAAAAAATAGTAAATTATATGTTTCTACTGACATAAATAATAACTTAAAAACAAACAATAGAAACATCAAAGTTTAAAGTATAAATATAGAAAGGACCTTAACTAGGTTAACATAAAACGCATTAAAACTACGCCGAGAGTATCTGCCCACCAGCCTTTAAAGCACTATCCCACTTTTCTTTTAAGTGGTCGTGCTAGATTTAGCCCTAACTTGATTTACTTCGTTGAAGCTTTCAACTTTACTGTTTTGTGTAAACAAGGCAAATAATCTAATTTCACAACAACGTTCGCCAATTATAGCGAACATGCATCATGCGGCCATTCTGGATGATTGATTTACTTCGATACGGCAAACTTACCAGGACATCCAGCGGAATATAAAAAGCAAAAATTACTTGTCGCCACAAGTAATTGTGTGACAAATAGATCGTTAGAGTATGTTTAGCTAATAGAGTGTGGGACTATATCCATTTGGAAAAAAATTATTATTATTATTATTATTATAATATAAGCGAGGGCAGAGGAACTAAGTCCCTATTATGCCCAAAAACAAAGAAATTTCATTGATCACCTACTAGTAAATAACAAAAATTACAACTAAAAGAAATAAAATTACAATTTTTGGTTTAAAAGAAAAACAATATTTTAACTATAATATAAAACTGTCGAGTCTGTTTTTGAACGAGTTGGTAGAGGAAGCGGAGACAATGTTGTCGTTGAGGTTATTCCAGCACTCAAAAACTCTATTTGGAAGAAAGTTCTGTCTTTGTCTTATAGAAAAATTTTCTTTCTTTAGTTTATATTGATGACCTCTGAGGCGTTCATCTTGGTTTATGATAAATATTTCCTCGAGGTTTCCAAAATTGAATTTTAGTATTTTGAATGTTGTAATTAAGTCTCCACGTTGTCGGCGAAGTTCAAACGTAGTGAGGTTTGCCATACTAAGTCTTTCTGCATAAGACGGTCTTCTCGGTCCCAAAGAAATTCGAGTGGCTTTTCTTTGAACGTTTTCCAACAGAGTCTTGTCTCGAACCAGATCGGGATACCACGTTGGTCCAGCGTATTCAAGTATGGGTCTTACGTACAAAGTGTAAAGTTTGCAAAATAATTGCATTGAAACTCCCGAAAAACACCTCCGAATAAGATACAGTCTGGAGTTTGCACGTTTACAAATAGAGGTAATATGATCGGACCAAGTTAGGCTGCTGTTCACAATAACACCAAGATCGTTATACGAAAACACAGATTCTAATGGCTGCCCGTTAACAAAGTACGGCACAAGTGGGTTATTTTTGCCAATTCGAAGCACTACACATTTTTCCGCGTTTAAGGGTAGTAACCACTGGGAACACCAAGTTAAAATAGAGTCCAAGTCCATTTGGAGGGTTAGCTGGTTTGTGTTTGGATTGGCATATATTTTTGTGTCGTCAGCGTAAAACGATATTTTACTTGAGACATAATAAGGAATATCGCTGGTGTAAACCGTAAAAAGCAGAGGTCCAAGGACAGAACCCTGAGGCACTCCACTTTCCACTAACCTGTCCTGTGAGAAAGATTCGCCAACTCTAACTTTGTAATATCGATCTGTCAGGAAATCATCTATCCAACGAAGTAAAGTACCGCGAACTCCGAAATGTTCTAGCTTATGTAGAAGTCTGCGCTTAGGTACACGGTCAAAGGCTTTAGAAAAATCTAGATAAACAACGTCGACCGGCTGCGAACTGTTAAGGGATGAGGTCCAGTCGTTAACACAGTGTAGGAGATTAGTTAGAGTAGAGCGACCAGAGACAAATCCATGTTGTTGTGTTGGAATAACATGTTCCTGGAGAAGGAATTTGGTCATCTCCTCGGAAATAATGGCTTCCATAACTTTGGCAACTACTGGCAGCAAGCTAATCGGACGATAATTGTTGGGGTCGAGTTTGTTGCCTTTTTTAAAAATAGGGGTAACGGAAGCTAATTTCCAACTAGGGGGTAAGGAGTTTTGGATGAAAGAGGTTTGCATAATTAACGTTAAGGGTATTGCAAGCGTGTCTGCGCACCTTTTTAACAGTTTTGGTGTTAAACCATCTAAACCAGGTGAAGCGGCCGTGCGAAGTTTAATTAAGTGTTGTTTGACATGATCCACTGTGAATTCAACTTGCTGTAAGGATGCGCCGACACGATTACAGTTAACAGCAGGTAGATTACCATCATTTAATTCTTTAGTAAATACCTGTGAAAATGCTAAAGAGAGAGTTTCGGAAGATTCTTTGTCAGAAGAGCATAAAGTCTGGTTGGATTTTTGAAGTAGCGGAATGGAAACTTTAGATGTCATGGAGGAACGTATGTATTTATAGACTTTTTTAATGTTACCACTTTCAATAACGTTTGCTTCAAAATTTTGTCTTAGGGTTTTTAGAGATGTTTTTAAGTTATTTGAAAATCTGCGGTGGCTTTGGAAGTCACTAAGAAGCCCGGTGTGTATAAATTTTCGCCATAGATGTCGTTTGTGATTGATTTGTTTAATTGCTGTTCGATTTATCCAGGGTTTGAGGTTGTTTTTATAACTCTTACGGAAAATAGTATTTGTAGAAATTATATTGTGGACTTTATCGAGAAATGCAGTCCACATTAATGAGGGGTCGTTTAAGTCTGCAAAAAATAAATGCCAGTCGATTTGAGAGAGTTCAGTGTCAACTTCAGAAAAGTCGGTAGTAGCATATGTTACAATGTTATTTTTGCGGGGTAATATTTGATTGAACTGGATGTGAGCCGTTATAACTGCATGATCTGACTTTCCTATGGGAGAACTGACTTCGAGAGATGAAATCAGCTGTTCGTCATTAATAAGCACTAGATCTAAAGTAGAAGGTTGGTTATTATTCCCAAATCTAGTAGGTTCTGTAATGAGTTGTATCAGGTTTGAATTTACTACAAAGCTTTTAAATAAATTATGAGCGTTTTCGGCGTCAGATAATGAAGTTATTGGCCAGGTGATCTCTGGGAAATTAAAATCTCCAGTAATGATGAGATTATCAAGAGATGATAGTTCTTCAAGTTTTGTGAAGAAAACATTATCGTGTGCAAGTAGTGTATTAGGTGGACGATATATACATACTAGATTAAGGCAAAAAGAATTTTTAGTAACAGATAAGTGAATTGCATCTATTCCAGTAATATCTATTAGCTTGAGGTTAATTTTGAAAGTTGTGGTAATAATATTGGATAAATAAATGCATACACCGCCACCCACACGATTTTCTCTGTCTTTACGATATATTGTATATCCATTTATATTAACAGAAGAGTCTGGAATTGTGGGTTTGAGCCAGGATTCGGCAATACAGATAATGTCCGGTTTAAGAAGTTGCACTGTGCATACAAATTCGTCAAACTTAGCGGAAAGTGAATCTAAATTAGTATATAGAAATAGCCAGTCATTAAATTTGTTGGTAGAAAAATTATGAACGAAATTTCGTGATTCTGGGAGTGCCATTGATGTATTTAATAGTTAAATCATGTTCACCGTTATTTTTGCGAGTTTCTAGCTCACTTCGGAGTTCTTTTAAACGTACTTGTTGGATGGGCGTCTTGTCGTCAATTATTGAGAATTTTTCCGTGGCTTTGTTTTCCAGAAGTTTGGCTTTATTTCTCAGAATATCTTTAACGTGGTATTCCGAACCCATCACTACCTTTATCATTCGGGGAAATCGTTGGTTTGCTTTGCCGACTCTGTAGAAGGTGATTTGCTTTTCCTGGCAGCCAACAGTATCCAAAACAAGCTTCACCTTATTCGCGTCATCATCTTTTCTGCGTTGTACATCCCCAGAGGAAGATTCTGTTACGCCTCTAATTAGAATATTTTTAGCGCGTGTTATACGATCTACAGCTTCGTTTGCGATATTATCCGTGAATTCGGTAGACTTAAATAAATTAATCTGGCTGAGCTTATCGTTTAACTCAGTTATTTTATTATCAAAATCATCAATTTTCGCGCGAATTTCCATTTTAAAATCTAGCAGAAGATCTTTTATTTCTGAAATATTAGAAATATTGGAGCTGCAAGAGTTACAGAGTATGTTCAGTCCTCGAATTTTCTGTCGGGTGACGCGGTCCTCCGATGAAAGGTCGGTGCATGTGATATGTATTTGACGCTTACATCCATCGCACTGGAGTTTGCGGTCAGCTGTCGCTATGGTTTTCGAGCAGTTCGAACAAAAAGAGGTGGACGGCATTGTCCGGTTTTTTGTGTATGTAATTAGTATTTGGTTTTATATTAATATATTGTGGAATGATACTCACAGTAATTATTCGCTGTAACTGCACTTTTTACACAAAATTTTTACAAAAACTACTGACTATTGGTATATGGAACAATCATGCAAAATTTCTTTGCGAAATAATTATTTTCTACAGAATAATCGTGAAAATCAATACGAGCACAAAATTTTACGTGTGTCGTCAACCAACTAGCAGGTTGTAATGAAAATGTCCAGGAAACGAAAAAATCTTCTTATCGGTTGTCCTTAGTACTTGGGGATGACAAGATAAGGTTTATTTGTAGTGTTTTAGGAAAGTAGTTTGATACAATTTAATTTTTATTTTTTGAGTTAACGTTTTTTGAAAAAAATTGATTATTAATCTGGATATGGATAGCTTTGATTGCAAAATTTTAAAAATTCTCAAAAAGAACTCATTAAAACGCCAAAAAAACACATTTTTATTATAAAATTGGAACACAAAAGTCAAAAGCAACCCAAGAAAAACAAAAAATATTTATATGTGAAGAGCAGATTCTTCATCCAAACAGTCACATTGCTCGCTCTCATCTACTTCTTTGTCAGTAGATTCCGTGTCTACGTTAGAGGAAACAAGTAAATCCTTATACCATTTTAGATCTGCTCACCACATCCAATTTTCACCAAACCGCTTCTTTCACAAGCTTCGTAAGACTGGGTTTCTTTTTATTTGGTAACGAGATTCTGGGCTCTATAATGTTTAGAACCAGGTTCCCATCGTCTTTTTTAGCATCATCTGATGCGATTTATTTCCAGTGGCAAACCGATAATATAGGTATGTATTTACTTCAATCTTTTGTTGGTTTTGAATGTCTTTTTTGATCAAAATTCTTTTTGTTTCAGCAATGCTCTTTACCTTATTGTACAATTTATCTAGTTCCTTTATATTAAAAAGTTTCCAGTGGTTTCCTAAGAGTTTCACTTGACCACATACTGAATAAAATTTTACGTACTCCTCTTTAAAAATTATATCGGTATTTTGCCTAAACAACTTCTCCAATCTCCGAAAACAACGATCACCAATCATTAAAATATGTCCGTGGACTGAAAAAGTGATTGAAATTTCGGAAACATCTCTTGGAGACTTACTTTTAAGCCAAGTGCATAAACGATGTAGGAATTTTTGTTTTGATCTGTACACCCATCACAGAATAGTCGAAATTTCTTAATTCTATTGTAGTCAAGAGAATCTAGATGGTGAAGAAGCGCTGAAGCAACTTTTGTTTAGCCACGTCCAGCATAATCTTCAGTCCACATGTAGAAAGTTTAATTACCTGAAGACAGCGGACACAACAAAAAGCGTAGAGACTTATCTGATACGAGTAAAGGTCAATTCAGACACATCAGTCACGTCTCGTCACAGTGATTGCGCCGAATCGGACAATCCGTCATACAAAATATTCTTAATACAAATATGGCGCCGGCATTCACACTCATCAGTTGACAAACAGTTTCCCAGCTGTCAGATTTCCACACGTCTATTGCCCGGCCGATTTTATATCGCAGCGACGAATTTTTTTGGTTTTGCCGGCAAAATGACGGGCGGTACAAGTGAACAAAATAAAATTAATGACGAAAAATTAATAGAATGTGTAAGAAAATATAATGTTTTATATGATTTTTTGCATGCAAAATACATGGACATTAATTTTAAAAATAATATTTGGCAGGAAATCGGAGAAGAAATGAAAATACAAGGTAATGAACTTTTGTTATGAACAGTTTATTATTTTTATCTCCTTTTTATTATATATGTACATATAAAATATAATATTTACATAATTATTTTTTTATATATATATATATATTATATATATATATATATATATATAATATATATATATATATATATAATATATATATATATATATATATATATATATATATATACAATATAATATATAATATATACATATATATTATATATATATGTATACAATGTACATAATAATAAGGAAAACAACATAGTTTTTAAATTTTTTCTGCTGCATTTCCACCTTGCAATGGCAAATTTTGCAGTTAGAGTTTGTTTCTACTTTTGGCTCATTTTTGTCATAACTGTACGTTATCCATCATATTTTTTGATAAAATTATGTAGAATACAAGTCGCCAATACTATGTTATCTGCATTTTTTGGTGCTGCTTGAATTCGCCTGTTATAAATTCGAAATTTTTGAGATAAAATGCCAAATGTATTTTCAACAACTCTTCTGGCGGTAGTTGTAAACACGTTCTGCTATATTTGCTAAATCCTGACGTGGATAAGGTCGCAATAAATATGTTTTTAAAGGGAATGCTTCGTCTCCTACTATTACATATGGGGCTTCAACTTGTGTATTCGGTAGAGTTGTATTTTGTGGTAGTTGTAATGTTCCTTGTCGAAGTCTTTTGCCCAATGAAGAATTTGCGAAAATTCCGCCATCACTGTTCTTACCATATTCTCCGACGTCAACAACCAAAAAATTATAATTGGCGTCTACAAGAGCTAACAAAACAATTGAAAATGATTTCTTGTAATTATAATAAAGTGATCCTGTGTTTGGAGGTGCTTGAATAGTAATATGTTTGCCATCCAAGGCTCCCACACAGTTGGGGAAGTTCCAGTTTGTGTAGAAATCTTCAGCAATGGCTCTCCACCTCTCTTCAGTAGGTTCTGGTAGTGTTTCCGCTATTAAACTGTTGCATATAACTTTACATGTATCATGTACAATTTCTTGCACTGTACTATGTCCTAAGCGGAAACTAAAAGAGATCGTCAAGAAAGAGTCCCCAGTTGCCAAATACCTAAAAAGAAAAGAACTGTAGTACTGTTTTTTATGTAAAACTTTTATTCTATTATCAAACCATTTTTATGTTATCTGTCTTTTAACAAATTACATTTTTGTAGGTCAACTGTGTAAGACTAGATGGGCAAATATTAGAGACACATTTAGAAAGTGTTTAAAAAGAAACATCACAAAAAGTGGACAGAGTGGCAAAGTAACAAAGAGGTACAAATACGCTGATCAACTAAGTTTCTTGAAAAAACATTTTAATGAAAGAGAAACGATAACTAACATTAAGGATATTGATAATACTCAACAAGAGTCTGAAAAAATATTGCCTGAAGATGAAAAAAGTAATTCTGGCGATGAGAAGGAACACAATGTTTCTGCCCCAAGCCAAGGGACAAATGATGAACGAAATGAAATAATAGAAGCAACCAAGAGTCAAAGAGAAGATTCGTCTGCTTCAATTCAAGGGACTGAAATACTACCAATACAAAAACACACTACTACATCAAAAAAGAGCAGAAGTAAAAGAAAAGTTACCTATTCTCAGCCTTCTGCTTCAGCAAAACTCATGGAGTATTTAATTAACAAACGTGGGGAGCAACTTACGGCACCACCAGATGCAGTTGACGCCTTCCTAGCTGGCATAACACCAGCCCTAAAGTCGCTTTCGGCTCTAAATTTTCATTTTGCGAAATCAGAAATATTTTCGGTTGTACAGAAATATGAGCTAAAGTCTCTTCAAGAACAAACCTATAATAATAATAATCAGCAAGAATCAAGTAGTACAACAGCACTTCCAATAGTATCGCCTGTATCCAGTTACCAATACGCTAATACATCAACAACCAATTCACCGATACAATCACCTATTTATATCCAATTGCAATCTCCACCGCCAATACAAACTATGGATGATGATGATACTACAAGCTCTTCTAATATTCAAGATTTGCAGGACTACTTTAGCAGCTTTCAATAAAATATGTATTCTATGTTTATATAATAAACGTGTATATTTTATGTATAAGGGTTATACTATTTGAGAAATGTTTTAGTTCTTATAAAACTTGTGTATATTTTTAGTTATTAAATAAAGATTTAAGCGTTTTTCTTTAATCGTATAATGTGGATCCAGAATATTGATTAGAAAAAGTAAAACGTTTCAGAAATTCACCATTTTTGAAAAATCACGTTTTAAAATTAGAAAAACATAATATCTCATAAATTTATTTATTTCGTACGTACCTTAAACAAACTGCAAGACGCTGCCTCGGTGAAATAGCTCTTCTCCAGTGTGTGTCTTTTTTTTTCAATTCTTGTGAAATTTTTGAAAACAATACGTTAAAGCAATTTTGCGACATTCTAAAATATTGATGGAATTTTACATCATCATGAATCAGTTCTTTATAGAGTGTCACGTATTCACCTTCGATATCCCTTTTTTTTCATGCATCATGGATCCATTTCCGTCTTTTTGCTTTTGCTTCTTCTTCTTCCTCGTCCAAACATATAGCAATTATCGCTAATTCGTCATCCGAGAAACTTTCCATGATTGGTTGCCGAAGACTGATACATTTCGGGTGTGTGCGAATAGACGCACGAATATTTCTGTGACCAGACGGGACCGGTTCGGTACCGTGACTGTGACGTGACTGATGTGTCTGAATCGACCTTAAAATGCATCGCCAATAGCCGTCCGAGGTAAAGGCTGTACCTGTTGAAGGTCAAAGCAGAAACTTAAACTATTTTCTGGAGTTTCTTTGGCTAACTCATAAAAGGCAGCAGCGCGTTCTGTATGTATTTATGTAGTCGGGTACACTTTGTTTACTTAACACATCCGAAGCGGGCGATGAAAACCCAATGTTAAAATCGTGTATAAAAACCTTTCGGAACATAAAATATGATACCCGATTTTGAGGGTATTCCTTATTAAAGATTCTCCATAATTTGGCAACTGACAGACTTCCAGATAAGTATATTCTCTTTGACTTTTTCCTGTTATAATGACTTTCGCGCCCTTTTAGTCGCTTGAGAAAATGTCGAATGCATTCTTTTTTATCTTCACTTTTTTTAGATTTATGATCACCGCCCCTATTTTTCTTCGGAACACCACCTACAAAGAGGACTTTCGCAACAGTATTAACTCTTGTTTTGGAGATACTCAGTACAGCAAGAAAAAACTTTTGACACAACTATGTTGCTTTGTTGTCGCGCTTAATAAAATACGAGACACTAAGATTTTTCAAGCAGATGGCATTCACGTATCTTTGCATATTTGGCGAGTAATATAGTAATTTGAGTTACCTCTAAAACAAAATTGACTATGTAGGATTTAAATGTTGCGTCCATTCTTTACATGGCTTATTGAGCATTTAAATATGGATTTGTTACTAGCTTAATTACAAGGGACAATAATTCTCTGAGACATTTAAAATCTCAATTATTTTCAGACACTTTCCGTTATCCATATTTCCAAGTTTCATTTATTGATTTTGGCATCTTATGGCATTATCCGCAATATATATTTATAACTGAGTGAGTTGATAACTTAATTGTTCGATTTCTCCGTTTCCTAAGTTCGCTACATTTGAATAATTGCCTTTAAATATAGAACGCCATCGCGTCTGTCGTCGCGAAGATTTTGAGCTTGCTGCTGCTATCGTTTGTTCACATTTTGGCGAATGCACTTAAATGTATGATTATGTAGGTTGCATCCACCATAATTTCGCATGTAATTAAGATACAGGATACAGTCGAATGCCAATGAGAGGAACATTGTTTTGTAATTCGTGAAGTTGAATGATGAGTTTAACTCATAAAAGATGAATTAAAAATGACCATTTATTTGAGTATAATGATGAATATACTAGAAGTTTCATACTTAATACAATTTTTAATGTTTATTTAATAAAAAAATAATTGTTTATAAATTCTATGTACCTACATTATATATTATGTAAATAACAATTGAATGGCGAGCTGCAACAATGTTGTAAGATTTGAGATTATGAAGAGATGAAAAAACATGCTGAAAAGTTATTTATGAAAATAAGCACTGAAAAAAAAATCAATTGCACTTACCAACAAGATAAAGCTATAGATGTGTAAACAAATCATGCAGGTTTACACAGAGTAAGCAGAAAAAAATTATTTTAATAAAATATCCCATCAAAAATGTTGTATATACTAGATACACTGGCTTAATAAGATTTTAAAAAAAGTATCTAATATTAGTAATAAACTATAAGCAATTCAAAATGTTTATTAATGTGTTTTATAAACTAATTACAGAGTTTAATGCCCCTTAAATTTAAACTTAAAAGTAATGTTCCATTTTGTTTTAATTTTTCATAAAACTCTCGGTACTCCGATTACAGGTACTGGCTCATATCCAGTAGATTTTTGCATTTTTCTTCTTTTATTTTTATAGGCCCGGTATACGCATTCGGCAACGCATCAATTTGGTAGTTGAATGCTCTGATGGCTTGTGCACCTCATTTTTTATTCACAATTAAGAAAGATTGCCAAGGTTGTATGACGTTGTAAGAAGTTCTAGCTATTATTCTCGTATGGTCATCGCTGCCGAATTTGAACCAACCGTATTCGGTGATCTTACATTTGGAATCTTTCCATAAGTATTTTTCACAGGCTGAAATATCTTTGAAGTCTTTTTGTTCAATTTATTATAAATTGAAGGACTTGCTGGGACGTGAGTTGGCAATCACTGCCACCCAGTCGAAGGGTACATTCACCATTAGTCTTTTTTCTTTCTCTCTATGAGTGAGAAGTCAAGGTCGCAAGGTAAGAAGCTGTGACCACTAGTTAAGAACTTTTGTTCTACTTTAGTTTACTTTCTTTAGTCCAATCTGGATGTGGTATCATACAATATATTGTACGTCGTCTGGAGATGTCTTCTAGAGTCCGTCTACATTGTGGCTCTTACAGTTCCATACAACTGGCCATGTGCGCAGTTTGTGCATTATAATCCAGCCTATAAAATGTTGTCAAGAGATCTCCAAACTGGCCTTGAGTTTTAGCAGCCCTGCGAACAGATTTGCACTTACATTGTCGCTCCTAAAATATAAAAATACTTATTTGAAGTTATTGTAATTTTTGAAAGATGCCAAATTTTAAATAATACACTCATAACAAAAAAGCTCAGACCGCAACAAAGTTAACGACAATGATAGGGCTACAAAAAATTGCGTTTCCTAACGAAATATACAACATTAATGCACTCAACTCATGTGGACAGTGTATTGCTGAAACATTTTCGTTTCTAGCAGATACATATACTTCACCTGCATTTCTCTGATACTTATGGATGTTTCTTTTTCACTAGTTAATAATAATTATGCGTTTTTTTCCTTTACGTGCAAAAAGGGTAGACAACGACACGTTTAACTTCTAGTTTTACAGTGAAAGTAGTTTGATAGTGACGTACATACAACGTATTTGCGCGGATACCAACATTGCGGTACGAAAAATTCAGGGAAGGCAAATTGCTTTTAGCCAGATTGAAAGATGCTCGCATTGGTCTTTGAAAATACAACAATATTGCATTAAAACCTCACTTTGACCCAATCTATCGCTTACAACATTGTTGCTGCCCACCATTCAATTACTTTTGCTTACCTTATAAATACCTTTAAAAAAAATTCATGATAAAATTATTTAAAAAATAAATTAGTTAATTAGCAATTAAAGTAAAAAGTTAATTGTATATTTGTACAGTACAAGAAAAGATAATACTTTGTTGTTACGTTTAGGGCCCGCTTAAGATATTTTATTGGCACACAATTCAAACACTTTTTTAAATAACACACACCATTTCATGCAAAATCTGTCAGAAATATATTTTTAACACAAGAACTTTTTGGTTAATTTTGATATCACCAGCTTATTTATAACTGAACTTTGAAAATTAGGGCAATTATCGAGCACAAAGTTCATTTATTCGAGCATTCAACCTCATATCAATTATATATAACTGTTTCACGGTAAAAATATTGGCAATTATATATAAGAACCAGACTAGGAAAGGACTGTATATTGATAACCTATAGCCAAAATTCCTTTTGTTTATTATTGGCATTTTCCATTCTAGATTTAAAAGATATACATTTGGCTAATTTAGTTACTTTCCTATATATGAACCTATATTTATAGAAATATATAAAAAATTCAGCATTGCATATTTATGTTTTTTAATGTAATTTACCGATCTTAGGGTTTCGCATAAAATTCTAATTCCTTTAGTAACCCGAGTTTTCTTACTTTTCGATTTAAGAATTATTTTTTGAAATGCTAAATTGAAAATATTCATGAGAGTGTGATGAAATTGATGAAGCAAATTAGGAGAGCAAAAAATATTATTCCAATCTTCCTGATTACGTAATTTGATAAACCTGTCAAAATTACTTTTGCTGAAACTCCTACCCCATTTGGCTGTATGAGGTGGATTCTTAAGGGAAAATTCACATAAAATGGGATCACGATCTGATGAAAAATAGGGAATCACTCTGCACACAGCCAGATCTAGATGTAAATTAGTACAAATATAATCCAATATGTTTTTCTTTTTGGTTGGAATGGTAACCAGCATTCTCATATTAAAACTATTAAGTAAATTTGTAATGGTAATAACATGGCTGTGTGATGAATCCAGATTCATCAACGTTAAAGTCACCTGTTAAGATAATAGTCAATATGTGTTTTGTGGAATTTTTTCAAGCAAGGATTCCAATCTTTGAAATAATAATTGAATATTAGACTTAGGAGGTCTGTACACAACAATGAGAAAAGTATTAAGTTTCTTACTGAAAGTGATAGAGAATTAGAATTCAGATTCAATTCAGAGGTGGTTAAATTTATTGTAGTCGAAAAAATTGAATTTATACAAAAAGGTTGTTTTAATTAAAATTAATGTGCCTCCATGAATGTTTTCAGATCTGCAAAATTTAGATATTATGGAGAAATTGTTAATACAAAATGTTTCCAGAGGATACAACCAGTGCTCAGTAAAAAGCGCTCCTTAACACTAAAAATAATACTACCGCAAAGATAAAACGAAGAATTTGCACAGCCAAAAGATGCTATTTTAAGCTCAGATGTCATAAATCTAATAAAATAGGACGACTGAGGTGGAGAGGACATGTAATGCGGATGAAACAAAATGACCTATCTAGAAAAACGCTACTTGATAGACCCATTGGTCAAAGAAAAAGACCTAGAACAAGGTCCCTCGATAACATCGATGATGATATAAGAAATATGAAAATACGTGCTTAGCGGATGGATAGGAACGACTGGAGAGAAAGTCTTGAGGAGGCTAGGACCCTCACAGGTTTGTAAAGCCAGAATGATAATGGTCATATGTAACAGGATGATCAGAAATAACAAAAAGGATAGGAAATAAATATACATTAGTAACATATACATAATCAGCACACTGAGATCTATTTTATCCAAAAACAAACCTAACCCAGACCCATCAAAAACTATCCACAATATAGACCTATTGAAAAAGTAATCTAAAATCTTTCATGTAATTGAAAAAATTGAAATTGAAAAGTGTATATACATATATAAATAATAAATGACTAACTGCTAAAAGAGCAACTGTTTGTTTGAAACACACTTAACATTCAACAATATAGTTGAAAAGTTTATTACATGTTTATCTATCATCTAAATTTCCAGTTTGTACAAGCGAAATTTAATTTAAAATTAAATTGAAACAAACTCTCGTTTCGATTCCCATCGATGCATTTCTATTATGCAATGGACGACTGGAATACCGCCATCGATAGCTCATAACAAACATCAAGTTGTCCCACTTGCGATACTCTCATACATTTTCAATTTGTTTAAGGGTAAATATAGGCCAAAGGAAACTGCATTATTGGTAGAAATCGACAGTATTGTATTCTTTATTATTTGTGCCATAATATTTATGTAAGTACTAAAAATATCAGAATCGTCACAAATCTGACAGATTATAAATTAGATTATAGTGAGTGAGTTTTTAATACGACATTGGTTTATTATTTCATGGTACACAATATCCAAAAAGTTACTTAGTACATTTACTCAGATTTAGATTTCTACCATAATTTCTGTTTTTACAATATAGGGTTTGATACTACTGCACAGGTTATTTAATGAATTATAATAATTTTTATTGCGAAATCGCTATGAAATAAACAATCTGTATATAAAGAAGAAATAAATAAGTAAGAACGGATCGGAAAAGTTATTCCGTATGATACACAAAATGTTTGAGAGAGCATTGAATGGAGAAAACTTACCGGCAGAATGGACCCAAGCATATTATATGACATCAATATACAAGAAAGGAAATAGAGAACACTGCAAAAACTATCGGGGAATGAGCATTATATCGTCTATAGGCAGACTGTATGGAAAGACCATTAAGGAAAAATTAGAAATATATATATATATATATATATATATATATATATATATATATATACTAGATAAAATCGGAGAAGACCAGGCAGGTTTCACAGCGGGGAAAGCATGCTTAGATCACATTTACACGGTCGAACAACTAATAGAAAAAAGAATGGCCAAAAATAGATCCGTCCATCTGGCTTTTGTTGATCTTAAGAAGGCATATGACTCAATACCTAGAACCAAGCTATGGGAAGCAATGGAAGACATCGAAGTTCCACGAAGATTAATAAACGCGGTAAAAGCACTCTACAAGAATAACGAAGTAGCTATCAAAACGGGCAATAGAATATGCAGTCCATTTAAGATGACAAAGGGACTACTACAGGGTTGCTCCACATCCCCCACCCTGTTCAAAATATTCCTGGAAAAAACCCTGAAACCATGGAAAAGAAAGTGCGAAGGAATGGGTATACCAGTAAGGAACGAATATCTATATACGCTAAGTTTTGCTGACGACCAAATAGTGATCGCACAAGACGAGGATGACCTCAGTTTTATGATGAGAAAACTGGAGCAGGAATATACAAAGAATGGGATGGAAATAAACCTAAAGAAAACTGAATACCTAACAACGGAGAATACAGAAATAAAACAGCTGGAAATAGACGAAGGTAAACAAATCAAAGGAACAGACAAGTATAAGTATTTAGGTTTCATAATATCAAACAAAGGAACAACGGAGGAAGATATAAAAAATAGACTAGGACAAACAAGAGACTGCATACGAAAATTGAACCCGGTACTATGGGATAAGAACATCAGCATGAAAACAAAGAAAAAAATATATAATACCATGACAAGAAGTATCCTCACTTATGGGTGTGAAAATTGGACAATAAATAAGAAAACCAAAAACAAAATAAGAGCAACAGAGATGGAATTCCTAAGGAGAAGCTGCAGAGTAACAAGAAGAGATAGAATAAATAACATGGAGATTAAGAGGAGAATGGAATGAACTCCGACATAATAGACTACATCGAACAGAAGAGGTTAACCTGGTACGGACATGTCAGAAGAGCAGACCAAAATCGGTGGATAAATAGAATAACAGAGTGGAGCCCGATAGGAAGAAGAAAGAGAGGCAGACCCCGAAGATCTTTCAGAGATGAAGTGGACGAAGCAATGAGAAGAAGAAACCTACAGGAAGGGGACTGGCTAAACAGCAAAAATTGGAGAAAACGGTTGAGTGAAGGAATACGGTGAAAACTGTGGAAATCCTTATATATATGTATATATATATATTTATAAATAAGTAATAATTTTATATAATAAGGTAAGCAATAAGTTCTAGTTTCCAAACGAAGTTTAACAGAAATCATTGACATATTCGTATGGAGAGTGTACTACAAAGATCAGTGTTTAGAGGTAGAGCCTTATCTTATTGAACTTATTCCTTCTGTTCTATTACGATTCTGACAACAAAAGATAGGAGTTGTGTTGGATATTCAAAAGGCTTTGCTTCAAATTTCTATATATTCAAAGGACAGAGATTTTTTGAGGTTCCTATGGGTGAACGATGAAGGAAAGGAATTTGTATTTCGACACAAGAGGGTTGTTTTTGGAGTCAATTGTAGTCCATTTCTTTTGGGTGCCACTATAGAGTTTGATTTAACGAAGACGCTGGAGAAATGTTGTAATGATAGTCCTTATTCTAAAAAAACAATTGAAAAGCTTATGGCTGGGTTTTATGTGTATAATTGTGTGACCAGTGTTACTGATGAAAATGAGTTGAGAGTGTTTTTATCAAAAGCAACCGCCCTTATGGAAAAAGCTAAGATAAACTTAAGAGGGTGGGAGTTAATACAAAAACAGTTGATCCTGTTTTCGGTCTTCTCTGGAACTCTTCTAAAAACCAATAGTGAAGCTTTTTAAGAAATGGAATTGAAACGTCCCATAACTAAGAGACAGATGCTTTCCATAGCTCAGAGTATATTTGACCCTACTGGTTTTACCTATCTAGTATCCCTATTCCTCAATCTGTTGCTACAGAAACTTTGGGAGAATCGCCAGGGATGGGATGCTTCAGTAGATAATGATATGGCTAAAGAATTTTGTAATTGGGTTACTCATCTTCCTGAACTGTCGAGTATTGAGATTTCATGCTGAATTCAGGCTGGACACGTGGAAGCTGATCATTGGAGCTTGCACATGTTTTCAGGTGCAAGTAAGGAAGCTTATGCGGCTACAGTATTTTTAAAGATTTGTTCAAAATGATGTCTCAATTTTGCTTTTAGCAGCTAAGTGTCATATGGCGCATTTAAAGAAGATTTCTATTCCAGGTTGTAACTGTTTTTTGGAACAGCGTGATTTGGAGGTTCCACTGCTGTTCTTTCTTGGATTCAACGTTAGGATGACTGGTTAGTTTTTGTTATTAATAGAGTTCAGGAGATTAGAAATTTAGCCAATCCTGAGTGTTGGAAATATGTACGTGGATCTCTTAATCCTGCCGATATTCCATCAAGAGGCTGTGGTGTTCGACAATTGATTGACTCTCGATGGTGGCAGGGCCGTAATGGTTGTACAGAAAAGAAAATGATTGGCTTCAACAAAATTAGAATTAATGAAGAAAAAGTAGAAAAAAAGACTATACAGAGAAAAAAAATGCCAGTTCCTTACTATTGAATATGACGTCTGACGATTGGCATCTGCATTACTTTTCTCAGTACATAAAACTTTCATAATGACAGCTTGGGCGCTACGATTTTGTTATAATGCAAGAAATTCAAACGAAAAACGTACAAGTGAATTGGTCGCTGAGGAAATCGAAAAAGTCAAACTATTTGTATTGAAGTTAGTGCAGAACGAAGCGTTTGGTTTAGATATGAAACGAATTTCTGCTAAACACGTTTGTCGATGAATTTGGACTTATGTTTAAAAACTTGAGTTACTGAGAGACTTGATACAAACGATTTTTGTCTGCCTATCTTACTTTCTGGTGAACATTTTATAGTGCGTAAGTTAATTTAAAGCTTACACAAAAGCTCTTGTCATGTAGGCACACAAGGACTAATTAGTTTGTAGACGGATTGTACGGTCCATTTTAAGAAATGTGGTGTGTGCAAGAGACAAGAAGGGCAATCGTTTAAAGTACAAACGCCTCTGTTGCCCGCTGATAGAGTTCAAGATACTAGAGCTTTTGAAATTTTAGGAGTTGACTAAGCTGGACCTTCTTTACTTGAAATCGGGTGAGAAAGCATGGATTTGTTTGTTCACTTGTGCCGTTTATCGTGCAGTTCATCTGGAATTCGTTACCTCGTTGTCAACAAATGCCTTTATTCAAGCCTTTCGTGGCTTTATTGCAATGCAAGGACGATTGAAAATAGTATATAGTGACAATGGAACAAATTTTACGGGATTCGAGAATGCGCTTAATTAATTGGACTGGAATACTATTGCGGAATATAGTTCTACACAATATATTAAGTGGCGTTTCAACCCCCTAAAGCTGTATCGTGGGGTGAATTTTGGGAACGACTAGTAGGTATTGTGAAAGGACTTTGCGAAAAGTTTTAGGTCGAGCGTCTCTTAATTATGAGGACTTATTGATATCATTTTGTGATTTCGAGAGTATAATCAACTGACGTTCGTTAACGTATCTTTGCACTAAAAAGAAAAAGTGTTTTTAAAAAAAGAAGTTAGTAACGAGTTGCCAAAACGTGATTTGCTAGAGCAGAATTATTTCACACGCAAAATACGGTATTTACAAGAGTTGAGAAATCATTTGATTTCTCAACAAAGATTTCTCAACAAGATTTCTCACAAAGATTTCGTGCTAAATATCTGCCTTAACTCAAAACATGAACGAAGAAGCCAAAGTTATTTAAAGTTTCCTTCGGGGATATCGTTTTAGTTCGCAATGACAACATTAAGCGCTTTTAGGAAAAGTTATTGAACTTATACCTGGTAGGGATGACCAGGTAAGGTTGGTTCGTCTTGCGACTGCACAAGGGCAACTTATCCAGGGTAATACTCTACCCTGTGGAAGTCAGACGGTTCCGAAGTGGTTATTCGAAGAAAACGTTGGTCGACCCCAGTTTGAGGAAGAACCAAGAAAAACAGTGCGGGAGTGATAAAAAGCAGATAAACTGACTTAAATGAAAGATACTTAAAACGCGTTGTGGCCCGGTGGTGAAAACTCCTTTAAGATTTAAGTGATATTTTCATGACTTTTTCGTAACTCTCTGCATTTTTTTAAGCGATCATATTTCGCAATTGTGGTATATTCTTCTACAAAAAAAGGCTCGTTCTTAACCCGAAACATTGGTATAACAGACCACAGCGAAAAGATAGTCTGCTAATGGCGGAAACAGTGTAGGCCGCATGCACTGTCCTTTTAAACACCTTCTTAATATTGTAGAACAAGTATAGTTCTGCAGTATTGTAGCGATCGCTTTAGTGTTTACGTCGTAGTAGCAGTAGTTTTCAAAACGTGTAGGTATAGTAAGCCAGGTGTTTCGAATTGCAGTGTTTTAATGATAGGTCTAGGAGGGTACTTGTTACGGATTCTGTACTGATAAACAATAAGGTATTTCATATTTTTTGTATATTAAAAATAATTACTCTTAAAATTTTTAATTTTGTATTAATAATGGATAGAGCAGGACCTAGCGAAACTGGCCGTAACAAAAAAGTAAATCTGGCTGACCCAGATTTTGAAAAGGATATATAAAGATTACTACTTGCCGATAATAAAAATTTATATTTATCAAAGCAAGGGAGTGACGAGGACATAAGAGATGTTATAGATAATTCGGATAAAGATTCCAACTATGTAATTCGGCAAAGTGAACTTTCTAGCAGAGAAGTATCGAATTCAAATCACGAACTTTTCGAATTAGATAGACAGTCGAATGATTTACAATCTAGAACCGACTTTTTACAAGCAGAACGGGATGTGAACATATTCAAAGGTAAAAATGGTTTTCATTGGCAGGGAACGAAGCCTCCGAGAAATACAAGGACACGAACACATAACATTGTCAGAGAATAACGAAGCCTAACAGCGGTAAGCAGGACTCTGGGAAATACCCCTTCTAAATCAAATATTTGGAAGTTGTGCATTACTGATAAAATGTTGGAACAAATTTTAACATGGACAAACCAGAAAATTATTATAATGAGAAAAAAGTTATCTGATTCGACTAATACAGCAAACTACAGAAGCACAAATATACTTGAGTTGAAGGCTTGGGCTTTTTATGCTATCTTCAATTATATAATCGTCTCATGAAGATATGCTTCAACTGTTTTCTGAAGATGTTTTCGGTTGGCCAATATTCAGAATGACGATTTCTTTGAAAAGATTTGAAATACTTCTGTCGTGTCTTAGATTTGAAAATAGCATGGGTCTCGAAGAGCGAAAGAAAACTGATAAAACAGCGGCTATTTCAAATATTTTTAATAATTTTGTGACAAATTGCCAAAGGCTATACACGTTGTCAGATTGTGTAACTGTGGATGAGATGCTACTTCCATTTAGAGGTCACTGTGGTTTTCGAATTTACATGCTTAGTAAACCTGCGAAATACGGCATAAAAGTAATGTGCATGACAGGTGCTAAGAGAAAGATTCAGATAGTGTTGGACTTTCAGAAGAATAACTGAAGCTTTCCAAGCCTGTTCAATGTGTCATTCGACTATCCAAACCAATAGATGGCTCTAACCAAAATATTACCGCTGACAACTATTTTTCCTTAACAGAGTTAGTCACAGAGTTGCAAAAACGCCAACTCACGTATGCAGGTACAGTAAAAAAATAAGCGAAGAGTTCCTTTGGAATTCCAGGCTAATAAGAGCAGCAAAAAAATAGAGCTGTTCTTTTATTATCCTCTATGCATCACAGCAGAGACAGTGAATTAGGAAAACCAGAAATAATTCGATACTATAAAAGAACAAAATCGGGAGTTGATGTTTTAGACATAAAGTGTGCCAAGTACAGTGCAAACCGTCGGACAAGGCGTTGGCCCTTAGCCGTATTTTAAACGCTTATAAATATAAGTTCAGTCAATAGTTACATCCTTTGTCTTTGTTACAAAGATAATAAATTACTTACACGTTTTAAATTTGTAAAAGATTTGGCCTTTGAACTAATTCAGCCTCATCTAAGGCAAAGACTTAAAACAAATCTTCCCCGAGACCTAAGAAAGCAGATAGAGATTTTTTTGGGAATAAATCCCGAAGTGCCTGTCGAGAATATCGGCGACAATGTTCCAGTTTCAGAAGATAAGCTTAAAAAAAATTGTGTAGCATTTGTCCATCATCAAAAATGAGGAAGACAAATTATAAATGTGTGCGTTGCTCAAATGCTATTTGTTCGGAGTGCAGTAGAAAGGTTTGCGTTACCTGTCTTCAAAATTAGTAGGTAGCTGTAGTATATTTTTTGTTTTATGTAGAAATATATGTATTTGTTAACTTAATTATGTTTAATAATGTTGTTTTCTATAATACACATTTTGTTTTATGTAAGTATTATGTATGAATAAGTTTTTTTTCCTCGTTTATACCTAATAAACCCTTTAATATTTTGCTTTTCTCTTCAAATGCTACATTTGTTTTTGATTTATTTATTTGATTTATGTATTTTGATTTATTTCATTAGCAAGAGAAGTACTGTTTCGGGTTAAGGGTTAATGTCATTAACATTAAAATAGTATATTACTTTATGAGGCGGAGAAGCATGACTTACTTCGTTCGGAGCGTAATATCGGGCGCGTCAAGAAAAGTCGCTTCCTTGCCGAATAAAGTATACTATTTTTTTCTTCAAACGTAGCAATTTTCAACCATAAATAGTACAATTCATACGCTATTTTTACTCGAAATTAACTGTGACAACTATCAAAGTCGTCTAGATGTTAGAAATAAAAATAATAAAGTCGTCGGTGGGATTTGCGTCTCCCTGGTTACAGTTGTTTGACAGTTGTTTGCAATTATTAAAGACAGCTTATTGTTGTTGCAACCGCAAGCGCAAATTTAGTGCGAAAATGGAAAACCTAAACGAAATTGAGTCCGCGGCTCCACGGAGTAGCACGTTTGCGGCCCTCCAAGTCCGGAATAAAGTATCGGTTGGCGTTCAAGCACTTCCAAGAGTCGTGCGATACAAGAGGAGTACGGCAAGTTACCGAAGACGTTTTACTGGCATATTTTATTATAATGAAAAATGAAAATAAATGGAAATCTTCTGCAATGTGGTCACGATACTCTATGATAAAATCCGAGTTAGTTATTAGAAAAAATGTAGATATAAGCAAATTTTTAAAGTTACGTGCCTTTCTGAAAAAAAAACAAGCGAAGGATATACTGCAAAGAAGTCTAAAGTTTTCACTAAAGACGAGTTTAATAAATTTTTGTTTGAAGCGCCAGATAAGTTGTATTTAGGATTGAAGGTGAAAAAAAAATTATATTGCAAAGCATATAGTATACTCTACTAAATTATAAAAATATTTCAGATTGTTTTGTTAATTGGGGTTACCGGCGCCTGTCAATGCGACGAAATGGTAAAAATAAAGACTGTGGACATTGAGGATAAAGACAATGTAATAATTATCAAAATACCAGACAGTAAAATACGACAAATTAGATCTTTAACGTTAATTGGTCAAAACTACATTAAAATGTATAAAAAGTATACATCACTGCGGCCTGAAAATTTCACAGAAAACCGATTTTTTATCAAGTACCAAAATGGAAAGTGTTACCGAAGCGTCATGGGAATACATTCGATCAGCGAAGTAGCCCAAAAAGTAGCTAGTTATTTAAATTTAAACGATTCAAGCGCATACACGGGTCACTCTTTACGACGAACTTCAGCAGCACTTTTAATTGATGGAGGCGAAAATCTAGAATGCCTCAAACGACATGGGGGCTGGAAATCAAGCACGGTTGCCGAAGGATATATAGAGGATTCAATAAGAAATAAGAACGATAATGCTCAAAAAATTTTAAACCCTTATGATTCGCCAAAATCGGGAATGATTGCTGAAAGTTGTTCTCGACCATCAGTATCATCAACAATTACCAATGCGTATCAAGAGTCGGGAACATTTTTGCACGGTTTCAATTTTGAAAATGCCTCATTAACTAATTGTACTTTTAATATGTTGTAATGATGTTTAATTATTGTTAATGACATTTGTATTGTTGCTTTGTGGCATGTTTCATATTGTTGCCATGACAACATTTTTTCCTCCGCCGTAAAGAAATGGGAAAAAAAACTGCTGCCGGCGGAGACATCAAACTTTGACAGGATCAAGTTAGATAAGTAATGTCATCATTATTTGACGTTTGAAGAAAAAATTTTTTATATATTTCCAGATGATTTTGACTATTTTCTATTATTCTTTGTTTTCGTCTCAATATTTTGCATGATATCGAATATTTGGCATATTTTGCTACAGGTTTAAAAACAAATAAAAGTCACAATGTCTATGGCAACCAGTTTTTCTCCCAACACTACAAAATTCATTTAGTCCAGTATAAAATAGACAAAAGACTATTATATTCATTCACCGTCATAAAGAACTTTATAACATAATTAAACTTTCACATTTTTCAGCGCCGACAGCAGTTTTTTACAACAATCCTCTTTTCTACCGTTTGCTATTCTTTCCACGGAAAATTTAGATAAAAGATTAGAGCGATTAATTACCTTTTTCCGTAGCTAGAGTGCATTTAGTTGATACCTATCTTAATTAGAGTGAACTAGCTCAAGGCCTAGAAAGGAAAGGTCATTCGAAAACGATTAGCGTCTTTTAATATCTAGTGAACGAAAACCTTTGTGTTTTTGTTTACATACACTTTGCTAACGATCCTCCAGAAAACAGCTTTTCCGGATTTCTTTCGAGGTAAAAGTATATACTTTGGTCTTTATTTTGTGAAGTGTTTTTGTATTGCTTTCAATCCATTATCAAAAGGTATGAGATCTTGATTATATATAGGGTGAATTATAAATAAATATTGCATTCGAAAATCTAATAAACGAAATAATCTTTTGCGTTTTCTTTATTATTCTTTTAACATTAATTGAGGAGTTTGCTATGTGCAGACATATGGGTGAATACGTGTTTTCGGTGCTGCTGTATGGGGTGGAGGCCTGGACCTTAAAGAAAGAGGTGAGCGATCGACTTGAAGCATTCGAGATGTGGACCTACCGAAGAATATTAAAAATAAGTTGGGTAGACCGAATAACAAATGTTGAGGTCCTTAGAAAGATGACAAAGGAAATGGAAATTATGAATATGATTAAGATAAGAAAGTTACAATATCTCGGCCACGTTATGAGAGGGGATAAATGTGTGTTGCTACAAACAATAATGCAGAGAAAAATACGGGGAAAACGAAATATTGGAAGAAGACGCCAAGATGCCGAAGATCTCCTGGCTCAACAATCTGAGAAAGTGGTATAATTGCAGTTCCGTTGACTTGTTCAGAGCTACAATCTCAAAAGGGAGAATAGCTGTGATGATTGCCAACCTTTTTAGAGAAAACGGTACCTAAAGAAGAAGAAGAAAAGTTTGCTGTAAGAACGATGCAGCTTCATATTTGGTAATTGTTTAGAAATTGAAAAAAACTTTTTATTGATAAACGTTTTTATTTTAACTTGAAAGACATAATATTAATCCTAGATAATATATACAAACCCGAGAAATTACAAAAACTACACAATTGTCATGGGCTGCTTTTGGTAAGTTGAGCTTTATTATAAAAGACAGAAAAATCCCAATACACTTAAAACGAAAAACCTATGACACTTGTATACTATCAGTTGCAACTTATGGATTGGAAACTATGGCAATCACAAGACAAAAACCAACACTAACAGTTTTAGACGTTAGGGTAAAGAGAGGAGCTGACTGTGGAAGTGATCATTACCTAGTAATCGGAAATATGACCATACCGAGATTGGGAAAATACGAAACAACAAATGTAAATAAGAACATAACAACAAATAAAGAGCACTATAATCTACAAAGTCTAGAAGATAACAGCGTGCAGTATTTATACCAAAGAAGGTTAGATGGAAAACTGGTAATAGAAGATAGAACAATAGAAGAAGAATACAAGCACATAGTACACAGTATTAAAGAAGCAGCAGAAGAGGCAATAGGCACTCAAAGACGCGCAAAACAAAAACCATATTGGTGGAATGAGGGAATAGATGAAATGATAAAGAAGAAAAAAGAAGCGTACCTAACATATCTAGATAAAAAAGACGACTCCTCTAAGGAAATATATAAAAACCTAAATAAACTGGTGAAGACGGAAGTAACAAAAAGGACAAATAGATCTTGGGAAAAGAAATGCGAATACATAGAACAAATGATTGGAGGATCGAAAAGTTCAGAAGCCTGGAAAACGCTAAAATCTATGAAAACGTCAACCAACAATAAATTAGATTTAAGTTACATAACAGAAAAAGACTGGGTAGACTACTTTAAACAGTTACTACAAAAAAAACGACAAAATTTTCAATACGAAAATGCAAACAGAGACATACGATCAGAATTCATTGAATTGAACATGACAAATATCGTAGAAGCGATAAGATCTTTTAAACTTAAAAAAGCGCCAGGTCCAGGAAACATCTCACCAGAATTTATTAAATACGGCTCAGCTAAACTGTGGGAAATGCTCAAAGATCTGTTCCAACGATGCCTGAATGGAGAAGAGACCCCGTTAGAATGGCGTGAGGCCTATATAACCCCAATATACAAAAAAGGAGCACGAAACAATGTCAGAAACTATAGAGGAATTGCTGTCATCCCCACTATAGGACGACTGTACTCCCGAATACTTAGAAACCTCATAGAAGAAGACATTCGTATGAAACAACCAGAAGAACAATGCGGATTCAGAGCTGGAAGATCGACTATAGATAATCTATTTACACTTAAAATATTAATCGAAAAGCGACAACAACGAAACAAAGAAACGCATATAGCCCTGATAGATCTTGAAAAGGCATATAATAACGTGCCGATAAATAAATTATGGAGTGAAATGCAAAACATGGAAATAAAACCTTCGTTAATAATAGCAACTCAAAAGTGGTATGTAAACAACACCGCATCAATTAAAATAGGTGGCAAACTTAGTGAGAAATTCAACACTACGAAAGGGCTACGACAGGGATGTTGTTTATCACCTACGCTGTTTAAAATATATCTGGATCGATCTCTACAAAAGTGGCAAAGACAATGCAGAAATATGGAAATACAAATAGATGAGGATATTCTCTATACACTATTCTTCGCTGATGACTAACTGGTGGTAGCAGAAGATATAGACGACCTCAGCTATATGGTTAGGAAACTACAAACAGCGTACGAAGAATGTGGACTGACAATGAACTTACAAAAATGCGAATATCTCTCAGTGGGGAAAAATACAGTCGAAGACCTGACATTGGAGAGTGACAAAATCAAAGGAACAAATAGAGTAAAATACCTAGGAGTAGTGTTTACAAAAGACGGAAATAGCCGTGAAGAAATAAATACAAGAATAAACAAAGGCAGAAACATTAACAAATGCCTATACCCCATTCTCTGGGATAAAAAAATCACAAGAACGACGAAAAAACGAATATAGAAGACGATGGTTGAGCCGGCGGTAACATACGGAGCAGAGATATGGGACACTAGTAAAAGAAACAGGAAAAAATTACAAGCTACCGAGATGAATTTTATGAGAAGAAGCTGTAGATTGACAAGGATGGACAAAATCCGCAATAAAGAAATAAAACGTAGAATGAAGCAAGAAAAAGACATTATAGATGAAGTCCAGAAAAAACAACTAACTTGGTTCGGTCATGTAAACAGAATGGCAGACGAGAGGTGGCCAAAGAAAATATTAAAATGGATCCCAACCGAAAGAAGGAAAAGAGGGCGTCCAAAAAGAAGCTGGCGAGATGACGTGAATGAAGCCATGGAAGGAAGACAGCTAACAAGAGTAACTCAACGGGCCATGGAGAGGGCCATGTTAAATATAAGCCTCAGAGACAAAATTCCTAACACCGAAATACATTGAGATGGCAATGGGTAGCACATGTAGCAAGACAAGACACCAACAGATGGTCTTATAAAGTGACATTCTAAAGAACTCGAGAAACAAAAAGAAGTGTGGGAAGACACAGAAATAACAGCTGTAGCTGGAGATCAGTGTATGAGAATTTCAAAAGATAGGGAAGCGTGGAAGCAATTGGAGGAGGCCTATGTCCAACAATGGATGAATGAAGGCTGAAGAAGAATGCATTTTGCCTATTTCTCGAGGTCTATTAATAACTATTAGATAGATTGTTATTTATTAAAGAAAGTTGTATATAGCGGCATCTACCAATTAACGTTTGATAAGTATATTAAAATGTTTTTACTGTACGAGTACTATACATTTTTAAAAAGCTTTATTAACAAATAACAAAATAAATCATAACAATAAAAATCCTTTATACCTGTCGCATCCAGCAATTTTAGATCAAACAATCCACAGAGTTTACTTGATTAGTAAATGGAATAGAATGGTTATTTGTTTGAAAACTAAATTAAAAAATGCTGTTGGCATGATGTCAATGGAGTATGATATATTTAATTATACATGCTATGTGCATATAAATTTTATTATATAGCCCAGTCTAAGTGAAAAAAATGTAATATATTAGGATTCTAATTTGGATTTCTCTTTAAGAGGAAATTAGTTCTCTTACTCAGAAATTTCTTACGTTATAAATTAGTGTTAAATTGTAGTTTTTTCTCCAAAACATCATTTTTATTGCATTTATTCTATTTTCCTTTCTTTTATTTATTATTCTTTTATTATTCCGTAAACGTTTGTTAATTTGATGTAGCCATTTTAAGGGTATTTTTTTAAAATGTACCTACTTACAAAGATTTAACATCTTTTTTGTGATACATGGTATACAGCCAGCTGCAGGAACTTTTTTCCTTGTGGATTTTCTTTTATTTGTCACTCATGTCTTTGAGTTATACAATGAGCAGCCTTCCACTATTGTCTTAAAGATTTGGTGTTTAACTTTTATTTTATTTATCTTTATTTGATTTCGTTTAATTCCTTTTTGTTTCCTCCCTCCTTTTGTAATAAACCAAGGTTATTGATGTAATCCATGAAAATAAATCTTTAAAATGGCAGTGAACAGCACATTTAGTGAGAAGAATTGACTAGATTTACATTGTGGTATCCAAGATTCATCAAGAGACCAAAAAGACGTCCAAATTTTAGATGGATTTAAGATAAATTAGTTAAAACTACAATACTACAATACAATCGTTATGTGAACAAAAATACAGTCATTCATTTATTGACAAAACTCTTGTTTTGTCAATATGTATTAGTATATAATTTATTCTATACACTAGGAATCTAAATTCCTGTAGCTGGCTGTATACCATGTATCACAAAATTTTTTTTTATTTAAAATCCTTTATAAAAGGTATATAATGAAATACCCAAACGGGCTATGTTACAATCATTACATTACATTTCGAAATGCAAATTCCATCATCAGTGTAACCTGAAAGTATACAACCACTTTAATTGAAAAGAACGTAAAATTTGAAATTTTGACTAAGGTTAATGCAAAATGTGGTTAATGCAAAATGCAGGCGAATAGAAATAGCGAGACAATCGTTTGTCAAAATAAAAAAGTTCCTATGCAGCCGGGACATAAATATAAACTTAGAAACGAGAATGTTAAGGTGTTATGTTTTCTCCGTTCTGCTGTACGGCATGGATGCCTGGACACTGAAAAAGATAAACATCAAAAACATTGAGGCATTCGAGATGTGGTGTTACAGGAGAATGTGGAAAATACCATGGACAGAAAGAATAACGAATCAAGAAGTTCTGTTGGAGATGGGGAAGGAATGCGAAGTCACAAAAACCATACAAACAAAAAAACTGCAATATTTGGGCCACATAATGAGAGGAGAAAAGTACTCTCTGCTTAGACTCATAATCCAAGGAAAAATCTCGGGAAAGAGAAATGTGGGACGTAGGAGAATTTCCTGGTTGCGAAATTTAAGGAAGTGGTATGGGTGCAGTTCAATACAGTTGTTCAAAGCTGCAGTCAACAAAGTAAAGATTGCTGGGATGGTAGCCAACCTCTGATAGAAGATGGTACTGCAAGAAGAAGAGCATTAACCTTAGTCAACATTTCAAATTTTACTTTCTTTTTCATTAAAGTGGTTATATACTTTCAGGTTACACTGATGATGGAAGTTACATTGTGAAAACCTTCTGTAATGTAATTGTGATATAGCCCGTTTGGATATTTTATTATATATCTTTTATAAAGGATTTTAAATAAAAAATTTTTATTTCCTAATGATAATCTCACAAAATCCTGCATAACAATATGAATTTTATACATACAATGATTTATTTAACAT
>OU898283.1:136845770-136863763 GCA_918026665.1 Diabrotica balteata
GATAAATAAAACCAAAATTACGAAATCCTATTGCCTTAATTTTACTAAAATGACTTCTAAATATCAATGCGTAATTCAATAACACACCCAAATCTCTAATCTCAGTAACTGAATCCAAGAGCACATCATTAAAAACATATCTCTTAGCTATTATATTATTTTTACGACCAAATGAAATACAACAACATTTAGTTGGATTTAGGCTTAAACCGTTTTGTTTTGACCATAAACATATATTATTTACATTATCTTGCAAGAGATCTCTATTCGATTTATCATGTATACAACGAAATATCTTAAAATCATCAGCAAATAGAAGGAAGTGAGAGTTTTTGATAGCCTTACCAGTATCGTTAATGAACAAGTTAAAAAACAAAGGACCACAATGAAACCCTTGTTGAACACTAGAACAACAATGGAATTATTTTGAAATATAATTATTAATATGAACTTGCTGTGTACGTCCCATCAGAAAACTTTTAATTCAATTAACAATGAAGTCACCAAAGCCAGATGTATGAAGTTTGTGGACCAAAAGATTATGATCAACCTGGTTAAAGGACATACGAGAAATCAGTGTAAATGCTGTCGACCTGAATTTTATTTTTAAATGCACAAGTATTGTTGGTAATTGACAAGGTCTTCCAATAACTGCTGGCAAAAGTGCATTAGACGAAAAAGTAAACCAATATTATCATAACAGAAACTCAACTACTAGCAATACTAGAAAATCTACACCAAGAGGTGAACCGAACTCAAAAGACACGAGGTAGAAAAAAATACGAGAGGGTCATAGATTGCAAGGTTTTATTACGACCAAAAGAACTGTTAAAGAAGCAGAATACATACCTGCAGTTGACGACAATGTCCAAGAAAATAAAGACGTTGACGAGGTAAATCAAGAACAGATATTGAATTATGGAGATCTGCACGTTCAGCATGTTTTGAAAGAAACCAATAAGACTGAAATTATAGTCGAGGACTCATTTGGCTACTTTGTCGACATGGACAATATGTCAGTAGATATTGTACTGGCAGAAGAAACAGAACAGGATCAAATCGTCAGTAATGAAGATAAACACATAATAAGTAGAATGTAGTAAAATAAAATTAAAAATTGCAGTGAAGTAAACAAAAAACGCAAGACGGAAGAGAAAAAAATGATGATTTTCCTTGGGTGAAATAAATTCAAAGTAAGAAGAATCTGGCAGACGCTGTTAATTTTAAAAATCAAGAAATATCTTCTTGATTGTGTTATTTTTGTACTTTTAATGTTTCCATTCATTCATTAGGTATAAAATGTAAGAAGTGCATAAGAATATTTCATTTGAGGTGCATTGGAAAGAACAAACTTCACAAATCAAATTCCAATATGTTTATTTGTGTCACTTGTTTAAAGAAACTGTGATTCACCTATCGAGCGAAAAATATAAGATTTCTGTTGGTAAACTAACGAAGAATCTTTATTTAGTATTGTTTTGTAGGGCTTTAGATTCCTAATAAATATTTTAAAATTAGTTTTAGAGTACATATTGTTGAATCAACTCATGAACAGTTATAAAACATAAGTCTCTGGAATGAAACTGATTGCGGAGATACCACACAATAAGCATGGGAGCGAGGTATTTGTGAGAACTTAAACCATAGTCTCATCTGTGGAAACAACAAATGTACACGGTATAGAGATAATAACCACTGAAATCGGAAAATGCACAATAACCTCAGTATACAAACCCCCAAACCAGCCTTTTATATTTTCACCCCCAACTAATTTTCAATCACAAGCCAATCAGCTTGTGCTGGGAGACTTTAACAGTCACAGTTTACTCTGGGGCTATGCAGATTCGGACGCAAATAGAGACTCAGTAGAAGCATTGGCCGAAACGAATGGCCTCATATTAATCCATGATCCTAAACTTCCACCATCCTTTCAAAGCAAAGTTTGGAAAAGAGAATATAACCCGGATATCTGTTTTTCAAGCAACAACCTCAAAGACCGATGTACCAAAGTAGTATATAGCCCCATACCAAAAACTCAACATAGACCAATTGGTATAAATATCTTCCCAATTGTTAGACCAGAAGCCATTCCATTCAGAAGGAGCTTTACCTTCAAAAAGGCAAACGTGCAAAAGTATGCAGACATACTAGATTCTAAACTACTATGCCCTGAACCAAAAGTAGAGAAAGGTAAAGTGTCTAGAAAAACTATCCTTAGAGGAGGTAGACAACAATATGTTCCTGAGACAATATGTTCCTAAAACATACGAAACCCTCTACTACACTGACCCTTTTAGCCAAGAAACGGTTGACTGCGGAGCAGTACTACTCCAACAGCTAAGTTAAGCTAGACAGGAAAAGTGGATTGAGACCCTGGAAAAAATGGACATGACACATAGTAGCAAAATAGCATGAAATCTTTTAAAAAAACTAAGCGGTGATCCAAAAGAACATAAACCACCTTGCAAGGTTACAGCAAACCAAGTCGCTGCTCAACTCCTTACGAATGGAAGAACTACTAACCGATATAAGGACCCAAACACTAAGAGAAGATTGAATTCGGAGACAAACCATCTAGAAACTCCTTTTACACTAAAAGAACTCCACAACGATCTGAACAGGTTAAAAACCGGAAAAGCTGCAGATGTGGATGATATATGCAGTGAACAAATAAAGCATTTAGGCCAAGTAGCAAAAAACTGGATCTTGCAAATTTATAATACGTGCTGCAAAACCTGCAAAATTCCAAAATCATGGAGGAAATCTAAAGTAATAACCTTGTTAAAACCAGGAAAGGATCCAGAAAATTCCAGTAGCTACAGACCTATTTCGCTATTGTGTCACTTTTTTAAACTATACGAGAGACTGATACTCGCCAGAATAGAAAAAAATGTCGACAAGCACCTCATCCCACAACAAGGAGAATTCAGACCTGGCAAATCTTGCACCGGTCAAGTCCTCGCATTAACAGAACACATTGAAGAGGGCTTTGAAGAAAAACTTATAACAGGGCTGCTTTTGTAGATCTGATAGCAGCCTATGATACAGTAAGACACAAAACATTGCTCCGCAAATTATACGACACTCTCAATGACCACCATCTGGAAAGGTCGTATATTCCTTACTGCAAAATAGACTTTTTCGTTATTTTGGAGGGTAAAGTAAGTAGGTGGAGAGTTAAAAAAAACGGCCTCTTACAGGGAAATATTTTAACACCAATGCTCTTCAATATATACACAAACGACCAACCTACTCCGACCGAAACCAAGCACTTCCTCTGTGCTGACGATCTTGCAATATGTGCTCAAGGAAATAGTTTTAAAGAAGTGGAGGAGAAACTCAAAACTGCCTTAAAAACAATGACAGCGCACTACCTGCAGAATTCTCTGAGACCCAATCCTCTAAAAACCAAGTCTGCGCTTTTCACCTTCGCACAAAGGAAGCCAAGCGAAAACTCCAAATTGTGTGGAATGGTAATACATTAGAACACACAAACCAACCTATATATCTTGGAGTAACTCTGGACCGGTCTCTCACCTACAGACAACATTGCATAAAACGAGGGAAAGTAACAGCTAGGAACAGCATACTCAGAAAGCTAACGGAAAGTAAATGGGGCGCACGTCCTAGCGTTTTAAGAACAACGGCACAGGCACTGAGACTAAAATCTAGGAAAAGCTTCCTTGGAACAGTGTAGGATGAACCGCCTGAGTATTTTTCACTTCCCCAGGTTCAATGGACCGGCCAGCCCTAGACTTTAAAACGTGGAAAACTTTAAATAGGATAAAAACGGGGGTCGTTACAGTAAAATCAAACATGGCAAAATGGGAAAAATAGACCAAGATGATGTGAACTGTGACTGTGGAGAAACACAAAATATGGAACATCTTCTTATATGTAGAAACTGTCCTCATCGATGTGTCCTTGAAGATTTGTGGCTCGCCAACAAAGATACGATAGAGTAAAGTAAGTAGTGCTGTCCAGCCTAGCTTGCAACTCGTGTGCATATTGTTTTGTATTTTTGGTGTTTAGAGTTATAATAAATAGTTTCCATTGCTCTCTAGTGATATTCTGACAGTCATATACTATTTTTTATGAAGTTTTTAAAAACATCTCACCAAGGAAAATAGTGAAAATAAAAACTTTATTATTGAACAATAATCACTCCAACAGAAAAGCATCAATTTTAAAGCTTTGAGGGCAATTATGGACTGTATTAAGAAAATATTTGACGACAATGGATATTTAACCACACGGCACAAACAAAAATGTGGTCGAAAAAAATTACAATACCCCGGGATGAAAGAAAAATTCGACATATTGTCTGGGCACACAAAATGCTTGAAGGTTTTGAACGAAAATGATGCATTTACTGGTGCCAGACTCAATATAATTGAGTCTGGCACCAGTATTTTACCAATGACAGCTTATCGGCGAATAAATAATCTGGGATTTTCAACCTGTCACCCTGCAAAAAAGCTGCTACTCACACCAGTCATGAAGAAAAAAATGCATCAGTGGACTAAAGATCACAAAGATTTGACTATTGATGATTGAAATCAGATAAATAACATTGTTTTCTTTTATGTAGTTTACAGTTGATCAATTTGTCCATGATTCTAAAATAATAATAATAATATTCCAGGTTTGTTTTTCGGACGAATCTACCGTGAAGATCCTCATGGATTGAGCTGAATTTGTATTTGCTGGGAAGACCTGGGGAAAAAGATAAATCTGATTGTATTGTAAGGACCGTAAAGTACTTCCTAAACATTATGGTGTGGCCTATCATAAGCAGTCAAGGAACTGGTAGACTTTACATTGTCAAAGGAATTATTAATTAAATAAATAAGTACTCGTTTCTTTTTTAATATTTGTAAACTTTATAAGATTCTAAATCACATTACTAATAGGATTAAGCACAAAAGTATGTTTTATAGCTCAATTATACACCATTTTTTTAAGCAAAAAGTAAAGTTTTATGGGGTGGCTCTAATAATTTGATCACCCACTGTATATCATTAAAAATCTTTATGATTTTAATATGCAAATAATAAAGACAGTCATTATTTAAGTTGCTCAAACCAATCTTTCGTAATAATTCATTATTGCGAAACATTTGCATACAAAGTAGATTACGTAGATTCTATATAACGTCTTAGATCCACCAGTAACACCCCTATAGGGGAATCTGTTGTTACGGACGGGAACTAAGCCACAAAGGGTTTTCTAGTTCTCGTGCCGCTTATTATCGAGCTTTTCTTATGCCCCTTGTCCATAAATTATCATTACCGAGGGTTCTACTTGTTTTATATTTATCTACATGCGGTGAAGAAGCGCCGAGACGCTTTTTAAAAGTGAATATTTAGGAGTCGAGGGTATTCGGGGACGCGTATTTTATTTATGTGAGACGGGAGATTTACTCGTAAAATAAGATTTAGGTTCTCAGCAATGCCCATTTGAAATTATTTAAAATAGGATAACATATTATTTAAAGAGATCGAAAAAATATTTGAAAAGGATCTTAAAAGAAGATATACTCAATATTAATCTTAATTTTTACATTCTAGAGCAGTGTTTCCCAAAGTGGGGTCGCGACCCCTTGGGGGGTCGCCATGAGGTACTAGGGGGTCGCCGAACATTTCCAAAATAAGACAAACGCACCACTTTGTTAGATCATGTATTTTTATTTTAACAACGCCGTATATAGAAATTAACAGTTAATTATCAGACGAAATATAAAACTAAATATTATAGTCCGTAAAAATAAAAGAGTAAAACAAAGTCAAATATTATAATCTTAATGAGAGCTATGCGCCTGTTTCTGTGAAACTAATCTTTCAAGTCTAGGCTGTGTATGTGAGACACACATAATTATATCATTTTCAAGTAAGAGACGATTTCTAACTCTTGTTTTAATGGCAGTCATAGACGAAAACTTAACTCACACAAATATGATGTTACAAATGGAACCAAACATTTTACAGCTTCACTCGCCAACTGGGGTGTGTTCCTGCATCTTTTCGGTCCAAAACTGGTCCGAGTTCTGGGAAAAAAATTGGAGCTTCAACATTCCATCACTTAATATTTCAAAATAAGTATTTCTTTCATGTTTATTGTTATTTCAACATGCTGAAAGGAATCGGCTAAAAACGGATTTAGTATCCATCTGCAACTGTCGTAACTGTTTTGAATTTCTTCGGGGAAATAATCACAGAGCTGTTTTTTTTTAATTGAGCAAAGTAACATGCATGTCAGCAAAAACTTGTTTAAAATTTGTAGCACTGTAATTGGATAAATTTCCTGAATGCACTGGAATGAATTGAGTTGTTTTTGCCAAGTGATGTCGACCATAAATCGATTTTTCTTAGAAAAACCTTAATTTTATCTGTGGCTGTAATTATATTAATGTCACGACCTTACGTCGCGACGCTGCCACCTTACTTTGATGTGATAGAGAAGATTTTCAAATAAAGCACCCATGTCTTCGGAAATTTTTCTAAAAATACGGATCTGCAAAGCTTTTCCTTTAATGAAATTTACAACTTTAATGATGGTTTTCATAACACAGTCCATTTCAGGAGGTACAGCTTTGGACGCAAGAGCTTCTCGATGTAAAAAACAATGTCTCCATTTGGCATTATTTCTTGTAATTTGACGAGAAGACCAGATTTATGTCCTGTCATAGCTTTAGCGCCATCTGTGCATATAGCAATACATTTACCCCAGTCAATATCATATTTACTTGTACGTTTCACAAAAGTGTCGAGTAAACATTTTCCAGTGGTATTGGTCTCCAATGGGGAACAAAATAAAATATCTTTTTGAATGCCATTATTTGTATCATATCTTACAAACGTAATGAATTGGGCACAGTTAAATATATCTGTGGATTCGTCCATTTGAAGAGAAAAGTACGTGCATTTATTAAGATTTGAATATCTTCTGCCATATCACTAATTCTTCTTTGGATAGTATTATTTGACAGAGGTATTGTATTTAATTTTGCAGCCTCTCTTTTCCCACACATAATGTGTACCATTTCAACAGCTGCTAGAAAAATCAGATTTTCAGAAATTGTGTACAGATTTTTAGTTTTGGCAACACCATAAGCAACTTTATGACTTGCTAATAATGCTTTTCATTAGTAGTGGTTGCCAAGGGAAAATTGTCTTGCTGTTTGTGAAGGACGTTCAGCTTTCTTCAAAGAATTCTACGGCTTTTTTATCTGGATGTTTGCTATTTAAATGTCGAAGTAACTCATAGTTACTGTCAAAAGTCAAAAGTTATGTCAAAAGAAAACATAAAGCCATCAAGGCTTTATGTTTTCTTTTGACAAGACTTGTCCAGAAATAACACATTGTGGTTTATTGGAAATAACGGTAAAACCATTTTTAAGATATTCATCAATGTAAAATCTGTTCTTCTTTTTATTTCTGCTACTGCCACTTTCAGACGTAGATGGTTCTACACTTCTTTTAAAAACTTATCCATAATTTATAATTTATAGTAGACGTAAATACGTAAACGGAATATGTTAGTCGTAAAATATTTACTCATTACTGAACACCGCGTTCGCCACCATAGACTGTTTGGATTCGAACTGAGGTTTCGTTGCGCATCACCGCTTATATAAAGCCAAAACCAAGCTAGTTTTGCAATGTAGACACAAGCTAATATGTCGCGGTGTAAAATGTGCAGTCGACTTTTTATTATTTATTTTTATTGTAAATGCTATTCTGGCAGAAGTACCTACTACTAATTACTAGTGGGACAGATCGCAATCATTAAAATAATTGTATTAAAATAAAATAATTGTTTTTGATTTAAACTTAAACAGTAAAGTAAAATTAAATTTGAGACACCATCAGATAATTGTAAATTAGGCACGCTATTTCTGTCAAATAATATTGAATAAATGAGTGGGGGGAAATTGGGGGGTTACGAACAAATTTTTTAGCAAAAAGGGGTCGCGGTTTAGATAAGTTTGGGAAACTCTGTTCTAGAGTAACATATAAAATAAATAGTTTTATTCGATATCGATCAAGCTGTACGTTGCATAGTTTGAGTAATAATTTTTACATGAGTTACTGGTCTGGTATCAAAAATTTGATTAAAATATCAATTGGCCGCGGGTTATATCGTCGCCTCAAAGCAACACTAGGACATCCAAAAAATAGTGATTTTCGGTTATTAACATAAAATGAAACTCCGCCGGCATTACCCACTAGGTGGATCGAGTAGCTTGGTGGGTGTTGTTGCCGGTCCCAAGCGGATAAAGGAGGAGGGTTGTAGTGTTAGGTTAGCAGCCTGTCATGTATAAAAATAAAAAAAAGCTTAATGAACCGGTGACGAGCCTAGGACTAGGACAGAAAATATGGTAATGAGAAAGGCTAGAAAAAGAACGACGAACTGGAAAACGAAAAATATAATGAGTGGCGACGTGGAACATAAAAAGCCTAAATAACCGAGATCAGGAAATATAAGAAGAGTTGAGAGAATACCAAATAGATATCTGCGCCCTACAGGAAACTAAGAGGAAAGGTAAAGGACAGACGCAGCTTGGAGAATATCTACTAATATATAGTGGGGTTCTGAAACAAGAAAGAGTAAAGGAAGGTATAGCAATAATGATCAAAACAAAATATAAAGATCAAATTAAAGAGTGCCAGTACATATCTCAGATAATACTTTTAGTAAAAATTAGGGCGAACAGCAAAATTATTAACATAATAGGGATATATGCACAAGAAGACTGCAAACCTGGCAGTGATAAAGAAGAATTCTATTATAAGCTACAAACATTAGTGAAAAGAGACGTGAAGCAAAATGAATTACTTATATTATTGGGAGCTTTCAATGCCAGAATAGGAAACGAAGTAATACCAGAAATAAAACAAAGGTTTACCGAAAAAGTTATCAATGAAAACGGAAAGAGAATGGTGGAACACATTTTTTGATCATAAAATTCAACACAAATACACGTTTGAAGATACAAGAGGACATAGATTAATGATAGATTATGTGGTCACCAACATAAATATTCACCATAACCAGATAGTGGATGTGAGAAGTTTGACATCACCCAATGTGGGAAGCGATCACTATTTGGTACTTGGTAAAATTAGATTCAATGAAAGATGGAAAGAGAAGCTGAAACAAACCAATTCAGAGGAAATAATAAAAATAGAAAATTAATTAGATGACTCCATAAAATCATTATATCAAAAAAGGCTAGAACAGAAAATACAAATGGAGAATATCGAAAATGAAAGCAATGTAGAGACTAGCTGGAGAAAACTTAAGAAAAATATTCTGGATGCTACCCGAGAAGCCCTTGGAACGTAAATAGTAAACAAAAAGTGATCAACGAAAACACCATGGTTTACACTAGAGGTTAAACAAAAATGACACCAAAAAAAGAAAGCTTTCTTAAAATATAAGTCAGAAAAAACGAATAAATCATATAAAGAATATAAAAGAATAAGAACTGAAACTCATTAATTACTGGGAAAGATTCACAAAAGAACTAGAGATGGAATTCTATGGACTACAGAAACAAGTATGGCGCTTCATATGACAACAAAAAAGTAAAATGAAAGAACTAGTTGAAATAGAACACATACAAGAGTATACATGGTGGCCTTCCTGACAGAAATGTTTAAAAAACAAAACGAAGAACGTTTACCAGAAACGCCAAATACAATAACTGAGGAAAAGACCGAAATCTCCCAAAACGATGTAAAAGAAGGAATAAACAAATTAAAAAACAGAGTCACCAGGAGACGATCAAATACTAAATGAACTCTTAAAACATGGAGGTGATTACCTTGTACAACAACTGCAACTTCTTATAATAAAATACTCACCACGAACAGAATACCAGATAAATGGAAGAGAGCGATCATGGTGGTGTTCTTCAAAATAGGAGATAAGAAAGACCCAATAATTATCGAGCAATAAATCTTGTTATTAAAATACAATTGTATATAAAATTGTTATTACAAAATCAGTACAAAAGTCAGTTGAGTGTAAACGTGTTTACTAAATTGTTAAGAAAATGCCCAGAGTGAAATTGAATGTACTGTGGATTAGACCGTACGCAGAATTTCAAATAGAAGGTAAAAATGTGTTCTGCATGTGTTCTTCTTCTGAAGCTATTTTCTTGTGGCATTGTAAATTAATTACTATTTAAATGGGAATAAGCCACAATTAAAGATCAAAATACGTTTATTGACGTTTCAATTTTCACTTCGGAAATCGTTCTCAAAATACAAACAGTAAATTGATTATGAAATAAATAATAAATCATGTAGGGATTAGAAGAAACCATAAAGGTTGGACTGTATATTATGCGCTGGTTATGAACTTCTTGTTGAAATAAACTTGAATAAATTAATTAAAACTTTGACAGAATGAAAAACTTGTTTGTCAACTTGAAAGGAACAATTTATTCTTGGCGGCTAACCTAGAAAGAATAAGAGCTCCACAAAGTTCTAGTCTAGGAAGACTTATTTTCTTAAGAGGTGCGACTTTGCTTTTTGCACAAAGAAGATTGATACAAACATTTCTAGAAGAATTAACACTACGAACATATATACAAGCTCCATAAGCTTGTTCTGAAGAATCAGAAAATCTGTTTAAAAAAAAAGAAATTTACTGTTTGTATTTTGAGAACGATTTCCGAAGTGGAAATTGAAACGTCAATAAACGTATTTTTATCTTTAATTGTGGCTGTGTTCTTCTTATTTTAAATTAAGGTCGATACAAAATTTAACATGCATCAGCATGTCAAAACAGCCAAAGATCCCCTCTGTGGTAAGAGCGCCTACCTTTAAACCTAAAGGTCGTGAGTTCGAATCTCATCTGGGTGGAGAAATTTTCGTGTATTAAAAATTAATGAATGAAAATAGATTCTCTCCTTGTGCGATCGGTACTCACCGGAGGGACCGCAGACGTTCAGATACAATTACCGTCTCTTAGCAAAGACAATGACGTCGACTTTGCTAAATATCAAGACAATTACTCTACACACACACACTACACTAGGTACCTGACTGTACCATGCCAATGATCTTAGTTGTCGAGGCATTAACTCAATAATAAAGATACTTCTTCTTCTTCTTCTTCAGACGCAAATCCACTAATGGATGTTAGCGATCACATTTTCCAATAATTCTCTATTTCTTGCAATATGTATCAGAGATTGTATGTCGTTAATCCCTGTCCAATGCCTTATGTTTCGGAGCCAATAAAGATACTGCAAATATAAAAAGAATTAAAAATGGGCAAAATGTCAACAATCATTGAAAAAATGTATAAACTGTATTAACTCATTAGCGCAGTCTTTTTTAAATCTTTACTTTTTGTGACTCTCTTCATATCTTTAAAGAAGATTATTACTTAACAGAAATATTCAACCCTCAGAAATTATTTCCTAAGGGTAGTAATTCTTAAAATAATAAAGTAATTTATTATGATTTAAAATGATTTAATAGTGTGTCATATTAAATTTAAATTATTGTTCTTATTTAACTATACAGTTCTAAAAATGACCCACCACTATCATCTAAACAGAATCTCACGAGGAAAATACAAAATGTTGGCTCAGAGGTATTACCAGAAATAACTGAAGATGAAATCGAAAAATCCATAAACGACATGAAAAGAAATAAAGCGGCCGGTGAGGACAAAATACTGGCGGAACTGCTAAAAGAAGGAGGACACACGATAAAAAAAATGCTAAAAATACTCTTCTACAAATGTCTGTTTGAAGGTAAAATACCCAAACAATGGAGAAATGCCAACACAATCTTAATACATAAGAAAAGAGACCGAACAGACCTAAACAACTACCGTCCTATTTCCCTTTTGTCACAACTATATAAAACCTTCACAAGAATAATAAACAACCGACTAACCTATAAACTTGATAATTACCAACCAGTGGAACAGGCCGGATTCAGAAAGGGGTACAGCACAATCAACCATCTACATACGCTTAAAATCTTAATTGAGAAAACCAATGAATACAACCTTCCGCTGTACTTAGCATTCGTAGATTATGAAAAGGCTTTCGACAGCATTGAACACTGGGCGGTTGAAGAAGCTCTGGTCAATAGTAGAATAGATTCAAGATACCGACAATTGATACATGAGATTTACCAAAACGCAACCATGACCGTAATTCTGGACGACAAATTAATAACGGATAATATAAAAGTTAAACGAGGAGTCCGACAAGGCGATATAATTTCACCTAAACTGTTTACCTTGACCCTCGAAGACATAATAAAATCAACAGATTGGGAAAACAGAGGAATATGTATTAACTGAAAATACCTAAATCACCATAGATATGCGGATGATATACTCCTGATCTCCTCGGAACGACAAGAACTGGAATTAATGCTGAATGAACTTCATGAAAAATCACTGCAAAAAGGCCTAAAAATTAACTCCAACAAAACAAAAGTAATGACAAACACGGAAGACCAAGAGGCAATAAAAATAAAAAACAGAAAAAATAGAACAGGTAAATGAGTATATCTATCTAGGACAAGCAATCAGAGCTAATAGAGAAAATCAAACAGCCGAAATATCGAGACGAGTAACAATGGGATGGGCAGCGTTCGGCAAACTTTTTCTACGTTCTAAAAAATCAAACAATCCCTCTATACTTACGAAGCAAGGTATATAACTCCTGTATCATACCGGTGCTCATCTACGGAGCACAGACATGGACATTTACACAGATCAATTTGGATAGGATAAGGAAGGCACAAAGAGCGATGGAAAGACAAATGTTGGGTGTATCACTTAGAGATAGAAAACGTAACCAGTGGATCAGAACCAGAACAAAGACAGTAGACGCGATAGAACAAGCAGCAAAACTAAAATGGAAATGGGCTGGACACAATGAACGTGTCCAAGACGGACGATGGAACAATGCCATCGGAAAGTGGCGTCCATACAATGCAAAGAGATCAAGAGGCAGACCACAGATGAGGTGGAAAGATGACATCAGGAAACAAGGAGGTCCCACATGGCAGAGAACAGCTCAAGATAGGGAAAGATGGAGAGAACTGGGGGAGACCTATATCCAACAATGGAAGGATAGAGAATAGGTTCAAAAAAAAAATTTAACTGAAATATATTATTTGTTGAAACATATCTATATTGCTTGTAGTATATTTGTATTTGAAACAGCTTCTTAGTAATTTGCTATAAAAGATTTTAATTTTCCTTTATTTTAAAATGTACGAAAGTTTTAAGAATAGCAACAAAATTTAATAACAATTGATGTTAGTTTGAGGAGAAAATTCCGATTAAACGATTTAGTACATTTTCACACTCCATCAACTACTTTTGGGTCCAATTAAAATATCCGACTCTGCGGAAATAAGTAATTGACAGCATCCATTCAACTAATCCACTTCTGTGAAGAAAAATAATGAGTTATATACAATTTTCGCACTGTCTGTTCTGACAGATGATTAATTAGTCTGGCTCAAATACGAGAAAATTGGGGGGAAATTATTTATGCTATTCAACATTCAACCCAATTTTCTTCCTAATGGAGGCACTTTATCAATCAAAAGAAATCGTTCCTGTTGCTGTTGTTAATCCCTACGCTAATTCTCGTCGCATTGTTGAGTGAATATTTAATATTTAGAGCTATGTCGACGATTATGAGTCATAAACAGATAAATGGCTCAATAGAGCTCTCTCGTATTTCAGTAAAAATGGATTGGTAGTATTTGTGATTTGATACAACCGACTAGTCCAAAAGTATTTTGTCCACGAGTATAACAGACTTAAGATTTGTGAAATAATGTCGCAAGTAGAAAAAAGAAAGTTGGTGGAATATTTGTATAGAAAGGGTTTCCAAAACGTTAAACAATTAATGTAATTGACTAAACTTGGAAAAAGTGCAGTGTATGAGATAATATATATATATATATATATATATATATATATATATATATATATATATTATATATAATATATATATATATATATATATATATATATATATATATATATATATAATCGGTTTAAAACGTCCTCCGACGTCTTCCGATGCCCAATCTCCATGCATCTCTATCTTCTAAGATTTTCGTCTAAACCTCTCTCTCGGATCTCTCTGTCTATTCCTTCTCTCCAGCTCCTTCTGGGTCGGCCTCTTTTTCTTTTCCATGTGGTGACCAATCTATAATCTGTTTGGGCAGACTAAGTTCCGGCATTCTCTGCACATGTCCATACCACTTTAGTTGTTGTACTCTTATATCTTCGACAATCGTATGTGTGACTCCCATAACCTCTCGTATACGTTCGTTATTAATTCTTTCGAGTTTTGATTTTCCTGCGGCCCGTCTCCAGTAGTCCATCTCCGTGGCTTGTAGTGTTCTTTCAGTAGTTACCTTTAACTGCCACATGTCACTTCCATACATTACTATGCTCTTTATAATAGTGTTTGTATATTCGATGTTTATTTTTTTTGGATATATGTTGATCCCAGATTATACTATTTAGTTGAGATATGGCCCTTCTACCCTGAGTGTTTCGTTTTTTTATAGCCTGATCTGATTTGCCGTCGTCTGTGATTTCTACTCCTAAATAGGAATATTTATTGTTGTACTTAATGTGTTGTCCGTCGTTTAATACTAGATTTTGTTCTTTACCACCGATGTTCATGTACATTGTTTTATCTATGTTGACTTCTAATCCCCATTTTTTGTATTCTTCGATTAATTTTCGAGTCATGTATTCTAGGTCGTCATATTCGTTAGCAATCACAATTTGATCATCAGCAAAACATAGAGTGTACAGGTTGTTATTGTTTAATTGTATACCCATGCCGCTGCATTTTCGGCTTCCAGAGTTTTAATGCTTGTTCCAGATATATTTTGAAAAGTGTCGGCGCTAAGCAGCATCCCTGCTTCAGTCCTTTGTCTACTACAAAACCTTTGGAAACATTCGTTCCTATTTTAACTTTGGCGTTGGCGTTCTCATATAGTTTTTCCACTGCTGTTATGAGATTTGAGTTGATGTTCGTATGTCTGAGAGTGTTCCATAACTTATTTTGAGCGATGCTATCGTAGGCCTGTTTTAGATCAACAAACAAAAAGTGGACTTCTTGATCTACAGCAACCTTTTTTTCTATAAGTTGGGTGATACAAAAAAGGTGGTCTATGGTCGATCTACCAGCTCTAAAACCCGCCTGTTCTTCTGCCTCCATATCAGTGTATTCTCTTTCTATTCTATTTTTGATCATTTTCCCATAGATTTTACTAATGTACTAGTAACTGCTATTCCACGGTAATTGTCGCAATTTTGTTTGTTTCCCTTTTTATGTACAGTTGAAATGGTTGAGGTTTTAAATTCGGCTGGAACCTCTACTTTGTTTATGCAGTTTTGAAAGAGTATTGTCAAATGCTCATATAGTTTTTCAGTTCCATATTTTATCAGTTCTGAGGGTATATTGCCAGGTCCGATCGCTTTTTTGTTTTTGAGTGAAATACAGATATCCCTTACTTCCTTTTTCGTGATTCTTATAGGAGATGCTTCAACGCGTATGTTTTGGTTACATTCTTTTATTTTGAATTCTATTCGGTCTTTTTGTAACAGTTTACTGAAGTACATGTCCCATGTTTCTAACGAAATTGGTGAGATTAAATCTTTTTTCTTGTCGTTGGTCCTAAGAGATTTAATAAGTTTCCAGCTTTCTGTACTTCTAGTTCCTCCTACGTACATATTTAATTTTTGACAGTTTTGACCAGAGGATTCATTTTTTTTCTGTCTTATCATTTGTCTCACCTTAGCTTGATGGTTTTTGTAATCAGACCAATTTGTATCTGTTTTTGCACTTAAATATTGTTCATACTTTTGTTTCTTTTGTTTTATCGCTGTGTCTATTTCTTCATCCCACCAGTATGGAGTATTTTTGTTTTTCTTTTCGTAATATCCAAGCGATTCTTTTGCTGCAGAGTGAATACTTTCGTTAATGTAATTGTAGTGGTCTTCGATGTTATTGAAATTTATGTTTTCAAGTTTCTCGTTCAGTCTGTTTTGATACAATATTTTTACACTATCTTGATCTAGGCTGATAAAATTATATCTTACATCTTCTGCCATCTCTGAGCGAACTACTGGTTGTTCATTCTGGCTTCTTCTTGAAAACATTATTTTTGCTTTTAAGAAATGGTGATCGCTTCCACAAACTGCGCCTCTATAAGCTCTTACGTCGTAGATTTTAAGATTTGATCTTTGGCGTAGTAATCTATTATAGATTTTAGATTCCTTGTTCTCTAAAGAACAAGGAATCTTGTTCATGATGAGTTCTCTAACATGAGATAATAGAGAAAATAAAAAATGGCATAGATATGAGATACAGACCAGTTTCGGGTAGACCGTGTAAGTTTCACGGAAATAATTTCAATGTTTTAGTGGCTTAAGAACGACCAAATTTAGGCCTAGGGTTTCAAAAATTAGCAAACAGATTTGAAAATCAACGAAGAATAAAAATGTACCCAGAAACTATCCGCATGTTACTGAAAAAGCAAGGCTACATATCAAGGAATCCAAAAAAATCCCTACAATGACACCTCTGCAAAGTCAACGAAGAATAAATTTTGTGTCAACGTTTTCGAGAAGATAATTTTAATAATGTCTTTATATCCGATTAAAGTTGTTTCCAGCTTGACGCATATCATCTAAAACTCCTACTAAGAGAAAATGTTACCGTTCAAATTTCCAAATTTCCCACTAAAATAATGGATTGAGGAGCAATATCTCAACGTGGTGTATATACACCTCTCTGTATATGATATTTTTGATAGTGCAAAATATTGTGACATCCTAAATGGTTTTATTCTTAAAACGGCTCATGTTTTATGTCCAGAGGGCTGACGTTTTCAGCAAGATAATGCAAGATGCCATACTTCTGCTTATACTCAAGCTTGGATGCAAGAACACGAATTGGCAACAATTTCGTGGCCAGCAGCATCTCCAGATCTTAGTCCCATTGAAAACATATGACGACTGATGATGATTAAAGTGGAACGAGTAGCGCCACGAGATAAGGAAAGTTTGATTCTGTCAGTTTTACAGATCTGGAACACTATTACCGAAAATTATGACCTTGACCTAGTTTCGGGTATACCTCGACATTTAGTTAAGTGTTTAGAATTAAATGGAGGCTGTATAAGTAAATAAGATGAACTATTTGTTGAAATTTTATATTTCAAGTGATAGAAATAAATATCGTAAATTATATAGAGTTATCTAAAATAATTCTAATTGAAGTTTTCAATGTAAAATACGGACAACAATACATTGTATTTAAAAGAAGTCTTTACAGTAAAGATCCTGGCTTGTATGGCTCTATTACAATAGAAATTATACTGAAATATTGGCATCTCCTGAAATAAAAAAATTCTAAAGCAAACTAAGCCTAGGAAGAATCCTAAAGGGTCTAACAAGTAAAGGTATAGAGTTCATACATATAAAGATTCTACTATCATATACAACTCCGCCGTAGCCAGTTTTAAGCCAGTTAAGTAAGAAGGAGGACACTTCCTTTACGCGGCACCAGTCTGAAGTAAGGTAATAGAACTAATGGCCTACACGAGGCTCATAACACTATCGTCAAAACAGCAGATGGAGCAGAACAGCAGATAGAGCACAACATCAGATGGCTCACAAGCAGCAACCTTGTGGGTCATCACTGAATATGTTCTGCTGCATGTGTTAACAGTAAAAAGAAACATGCTATGGAAGAAAAGAGACCTAGACTCTACTAGGACCAAGAAAAGACAGGAAAGGGAAAGGTTAATTGAAAGATGACAAGAAAAATAGAGCAGTATGAAGGATGTGGCAGACTGGACAAAGATGCTGACCGCAAACATAAAAGATTGCGTGTATTGTGGTTGAAAAGCGACTGGATTATTTCCTAACGCAGATGCTTACAGAACACGGGTGTTTTAGGACCT